>VZTH01002404.1:596059-645301 GCA_013397815.1 Aleadryas rufinucha | reverse complement strand
CCCCCCCAACTTGCCCCCCTTTCTCAAGATGCTGGTTTACACATTTTGGCCTAGGATGGTCTGAGTGTCCTTGAAGAGCAAGCCTGGAGAGGCTTTGCTATGTCTATCTTAGCATAAGAGAGCAGCAGCTAACAGGCTGCAAGACAGATCAGTGTTACACACTAGGAATACAGAGAATACAGAATTTGAAAAATATAAAAGCTAAAACCTAAGGCATCAAAAGGATAAAGGTGAAGGAAATGGGACGAGATAAAGGACTGGGAAAGAGAGAGAGAGAAAAAACTAAAGTGCAAAATATGTTAGGAAATTTGGAAGCAGCAATATAAAAAAGAAGAGGAACTGTGAAAATAAAATGAGAAAAAAAATTAATGAAAGAAAAAATGCATCCAACTTTGGGATTAATAAATATTATTCATTAATATATTCAATTTATTAATACATTTCTACTATACCCCTATTTTCCCATCAGTAAATGAGACACTGAAAAAGCAGACCCTATGTCAAACGCAGAGGGGTCTGTTACAGTGTTTTGCATTGAGATATAGAGATCTTCAGGACAACTGTAGCTGAAGAGTAGCCACAGTGTCATTCATTGCATTCCTGTTGCAACCACTGGTTCAATTGCTCCACAGTTTGNTCCTTCCTTCCTTTCTTCCTTCCTGGAGGTATGCATCATGAGGTAAAGGGGAACTGGGAAAAAAAATGCTGTCTTAGAAAGAAAATAATAGCAAAAGAAAAATCCTGATTAGCATTTTGAGGGTCCCAGTAGTGTTTAAGGCCATTTCTTGAATGTGCACAAACATCTTTTTTCCTCTTATGGATTTTGGGGTGAAATCCCTAAATGTATGCTCCCAGAAAATTAATTACATTTTTTATTCTTTTTCTTGTTTTTGTTCTTCACTCTTTATTTACTACCCAAGCAAAATTTTGGTTTTGCTACAACTAACTCACTAACCCATAAAATACATTCATCATATCGTAACAATACAAAACAGAAAACAAGAAAGGACACCAGCTTCCTGCCCGGCTTTTCTGAAAATAGATGCCTGTTTTCTAGAGCCTGAATACTTTGAGTAGTCATATCAAGAATTGTATATAACTTGAAATACAATGAGTAAAAGATTGAAAGTTATTTCAAGCTTTCTTTAGGATTTCTCAAAGTATTGTGTGATGCCCTGGAGTCCTCTGTAATAAATGCAATACAAGTTCATGCACATACAATTAAAATGCACCACATAAAATAAAGTGCACATGTAAAAGCTTCACCTCTCTATTTCTTACCAGATGCAGATCTCTGAAGAAGAACTTTTCAAAGCATCCTAATCCTATTTTCTTCAGTAAAAAAAGCTATGTTTAAAAGTATAGTTATTATGAAATATATCTGCAAAGTTTTTGGACTATACTAGTAGTCTATATAAAACATTATTATTGACTTGTGAAATAAATATAAGCATATGCAACTCTATTACTGTTTGGACATTTAAAATTCTATGCTGATGGCGAGTAATTGACCTTCAAAATATTCCAGTAAGCTACATAAATGTTAGCATTTCTCTTATAAAAGGGAGGCAGGTGGTGCTTGTAGTTACCCTAATTTAAGCAAAGACCTTTAAAATGTCAGCAGCAAGGCTTTATTTGAAACCTTATGCACTTTTGAACTCCAGCTTTAAACATCTTTATGCCCCATAGCAAAGAAATCATGAAAAACGCCCTTCTCTCTACCTCTTGCCATGGCTCTCCCTCCTTTATTCTCCTACTTTTCCTGTCCCTTTCCCTAGGCACCTTTCTTTACATCCCCTCTCACTACTGTGAGATGCCTCACCAGAGAAAACTGAAGCTATTTTTCAGGGTATAATCTATTCTTCACTGAAACAATGTCTCCACACAACTGAGTGAAAGTTGTTCCATCATAATTCTGCTTATTTTTGCTAGAGGAGAATCTTCCCCAGTGTATTTTGTCTTCTTGCTTGTTTAACATATGGCAAGAAAATCACTATGGAGACTGTAATTTAGTAACTCCAAAAACACTTTTCTTCTAACATCCTGAACTTCTTGGCTCTGTGCTAAATCCTTCAGTGCAAGAGGCTAAGATACACTCGGGATTAATTTGGCCAAATAATTTCTCATGTTTACTTGGAAAATCTTGACCAAGATGAAATTTGATTAAAAAAATGAGGAAAACATTTTTGACAAAACATGGTTCTGAAATGTGTTTTCCAAATTCTGCTCATCTCTGAAATTTAGAAAAAGAAAATTCTAACTGCAAACAGAAAAAAAATTCGTCCTGAGTCTAATTACTGAACTGATGAGATGTCTGATATGATCTTATCTGCATTGGTTGTTCATGACTGGATCCTAAAGTGGATACTGCCAGTGATGCACAGTCCCATTTGCTAAATAAGAAAGCAGACATGAAGTCAGCCTCAGGGCTAATTTCTGATTTAGAAATAAATGGCCGGGTATCGCACAAAATATTGATGTCAGGGATCTGGGTTCTTGAGCCCCCTCTGAGCCCACACAGGGTCAGAGGGATAGGGGACAGAAGACTTATGCTGGACTCCTGCAGTTCCACAGCCATTGGCTTGGTCTGTGAAGGGATGAATTGTCTGCATGGGTGAGCCCTTGTCCCAGACTCATCTGCCTTGTTTCCAGATGAGCACTGCAGTGTGACCCTTCTGAGTTGTGTCAGGGATGGGTTACTGTATGCTAGGTCTTCTGTCCTAGCACTCAGCTTCTCTCCTGAAGAAATACAGACATGTTGCATTGCTTTGCCAGAAGTTCCTGCCAAATTTATGAAGACCCTGTCTGAAACAGATACACAATTTGGGACCTGAGCTGACTGTGTTTGTCTAAACTTCTGCAATGCCTTTATTTGACCTGAATGGTCACCAATGCAGCTTGGATTTTAAGTGACCTGAATTTAATATTGGGCATCTGTGGATTGTACCTATATTAATACACGGGGAAGGATAACGGCTCATTGAGATTTGGCCTAGCAAATATGACTTGTCAGGGCAAAAAAAGAGCACAAGATCCCCATTTTAAAGCCTAAGGGTTTTGATCAGGTCTACACCCATTTTTATGATTTCTTTCCACCTCAGAAGCAGCCTTGAGGCAAATAGTCCTTGTTTCTGAATAAAGTACCCTTGCTTCAATGTTAACAGAAACATTATAAGTTTTCTTCCTAGTGCCACTTGGCAGTGATTTTTAAAAACAAGCTGTAGGCACAAGCAGCAATGGTGCTAATTTATTCCAATCAACAGTGTGTTTGGAGAGGTGAAACTAAGCTGAACCTCCATCCATTTCCCCAATAATTAATAGCAATTATACAGCCAACTTCCCCCATCCAGTGCATTACCGGTTGTAAAATCGGCTTAAAATGCTGTATGATGGAGATGGGATTGACTCTTTCTCTGATGTCGTTACATTCATGTGTTTTTGTTGGTTTTGTAGTTTTGCAGACATTCAGTGTCTCCTGAGGCACCCTGTGCTTTAGACATCAGCTAGTCATTCTGCTTAAAAAGCCTATGAATGTGCAGATTTACAGGCCATGGTGTCCCCCATCTCTGCTAGCTTTGCTCTCACTTCTGAAACTGGTCTGTGCTTCTCCCTGACATCCAGCTGGCCTGCAATGCCTCTCTTGCTTCTCTCTCCTCACTGGGGAGCACCTTGTCTGAGACTGCATGAGGCCAGTGTTGTGACTGCTTTTCTGTCACCACGTGTCACTCCCCCTGGGTGTTACAGTGAGTCACACCTGTCCCCCATACTCACAGGTATCCTTTAGCATTCACAGAAGTGACTTGAGCCTAGCTTAAAGTGTCTGTAGGAAGGGTGACTTGTCCAATGAGCAGTGCAGTGGGGTGCAGATCACAGCTATATGGTCTTTTAAAATTAGCAGAGCTTGTTGCAACCCAGCCAATAGTTTTGGAGGCTGAAGTGAATCAAGAGGTGTGAAGGAGGATGGTCAGTGTCCTGGACAAAATCTGTGAGGTAAAGATGGTAAAATGACCTACAGGAAAAATAGTTAATCACTATACTAAAGTGATGCCTAAAAAGGACAACCTGAAACAGAGACTAGACAGGGGTAGAGGAATAAAGGAGATATTTATTCAAAAGGCCTTCAGAGGTACACCCTGGCAGGCCAAAGGCTACCAAGATGGATGACCAGTCACGAGTTCTTCACACTGTTGTAAGTTTGGTCCATTTGCATATCAGCATAAATTCGCCAATTAAACTTTAGCTAATAATGTAACCGCCCCCCCCAACTTGCCCCCCTTTCTCAAGATGCTGGTTTACACATTTTGGCCTAGGATGGTCTGAGTGTCCTTGAAGAGCAAGCCTGGAGAGGCTTTGCTATGTCTATCTTAGCATAAGAGAGCAGCAGCTAACAGGCTGCAAGACAGATCAGTGTTACACACTAGGAATACAGAGAATACAGAATTTGAAAAATATAAAAGCTAAAACCTAAGGCATCAAAAGGATAAAGGTGAAGGAAATGGGACGAGATAAAGGACTGGGAAAGAGAGAGAGAGAAAAAACTAAAGTGCAAAATATGTTAGGAAATTTGGAAGCAGCAATATAAAAAAGAAGAGGAACTGTGAAAATAAAATGAGAAAAAAAATTAATGAAAGAAAAAATGCATCCAACTTTGGGATTAATAAATATTATTCATTAATATATTCAATTTATTAATACATTTCTACTATACCCCTATTTTCCCATCAGTAAATGAGACACTGAAAAAGCAGACCCTATGTCAAACGCAGAGGGGTCTGTTACAGTGTTTTGCATTGAGATATAGAGATCTTCAGGACAACTGTAGCTGAAGAGTAGCCACAGTGTCATTCATTGCATTCCTGTTGCAACCACTGGTTCAATTGCTCCACAGTTTGCAGTGTTGATAGCTGGAAAAAAAGCATGGAGAATATTCATATATACTTTATCTAGAGAAAGCTTGCCACCTCTGGCCAGAAGAATAGGACTTTGTAATTCAGTGTGAATGAGGATATGGTGTCAAGGTGTTGCTCAAAACCCAGAGAAATCGCTTATCTACTCTCCTTTTCTTGCACGTCAGCCATCTCTTTTTTGTAATGCCACATTAATTTCAAAAATACAAAAGCACCTCCTTGAATATGTTGTTTCTTCAACTTCACAGTCCTGATACAAGCACTGGGATTGCATCCCTTCCTTCTTTGCTTTGCTGGGGAGGTACTGCAACAGTCATGACGTTTATGAGCAAGGAGAAAGAAGGAAAGTGAGAGCCACAGGACACTTGAATCCAGATATTACAAAGTACACTTTGGACAGGCTAGCAAATAATGTAAAATTTTAGAGAGGTAATTTGCAGTTTTGGATAGGCACAGCCTCCAGTTAATCTCCTCAGGATCTAATAATACTCCTCTGTTCTGTGTATGCTCAATGTCATTTAACCCATTGAATGCCTGCGGGTACACCATTAAGTGATGTATGTATTCTATCAAAATTATTAAAATGCCTTGATTTTGTACTCCAAAACAATGTGCTGTGTGTGGTGTTACACTGGTTTGAACTGAGCTGCAGAGTGCTTTGAAGATGAAGACTGCTAAATATAATTACTATTATTACTATCATGCGAAAACCCAAACTGTGTATTTAGCTCGACAGAAGGAGAGAGAGCTCCATATTTCTGTATTTTTAAAAATATGCAAGTGCAAGGTTAAGAGCATTGGGGTTAAAAGCAGTCAGAGACAGTGTATATTAAATGGGCATATTTGGGAGAAAGCAGGGAAAGGACCTGGGATCACAAACATAATAAACAGAGCCACAAAACTGTCAGCAAAATGTATTTCTGCAGTCAAACAGGAAAGTGCCAGAAAGCGTGTACAGGGACACAGAAAATAAGACAGAGGAAATCATTCCAGACACATACATGTGGCATTACAATCTAAAAAGTGGGACACTCATATCCAATTTTACACCCTATATTACAGAAGTAATCACATATTACAAAAAACAGGCACAGAAGCCTAGCAAAAGGAAATGTCTCAAAGTGCTGAAATAGTGGCTGTACTAGATTTGCAGTCTCCGGAGAGAAAGTGAGTAAAAGCAACATAGGATTCAGCCCGTTAACTCTTTTCTGATTTGTGAATTTAAGCACACCAGAGGCATGGTTAGTATTTTGTAGATTTTTTTAATGTATTGTTATAGTTAAGGAACAAATTATATGGTTTCAGTGTATGACTGTTTTCTATCATCTAATTTGAGGTATTATTGATTTTAGAATATTTTAAGTGTCACTCACCAACAAAATTTTGTGGCTGATGTTAATACAGTTAGAGTAGATATTAACAAAACCGAAAGAAAAACCATTTCAATGTTTTAAATAAATATTTATTTAAATATTTAAATAACTAAAATGTTGAAAAATGTAGTGGGGTTTTTTCCTCCTCAAAACACTTAATGTCTCTGTTATGTGTTGAAAGACAGCAACATCCTATATACACTTATTTTTTGTGTTGTTTCACACTTATTCTTCCCCATCATGTTTACATTGTCAGAATAATATGATGCTGTTTCACTTCCAGAAAACTTAAATCTGTGTACATCTAGTATTGCTTGTAAATACGATCATCCTTTCTTTGTCCTGCTAAATAAAGAACAGACTTTGTGCTCTCATAATTTGCTTCAGATATTCTGCGTTCTCTTTGCACCCTCATATAAAACATACTCTTTCATTTCTTTAATTTGAGCAATAAAACCATAAAATATACCAAAAAGTAGCTACAGGTCCCTGTATGGAGGGGTCTTGCTTCTCTACAGTCCCTGACACTGTACAGGAGTTGTGCAGAGTGAAAAACCTGCAAGTACATCACTGCAGCATTTTTAAAGATAAAACTTTATTTATGGCTTTACCAATATGTATCTTTATTTACCTGTGTTATAAACAGGGTATATATACTGAAGCTGCAGGACTTGTAGAAGAAATGCCAGTCATCATATTCATGTGGTGTCATCTTTCATGTAGAAAGACTTTTATTGTTCCCTTGTGTCAATGCACCACTTTATGAAGCTATAGATCACTTTCATGGTCCTGAATCATGTTTAGTCATTTCTTACAAATCAAGTTAGTAATAACTATAAAACCCCATCACTTAGTGTCCATCTCAGTTCACTCATTTCAGACTGCTACTGGCCTCTGAGTTAATTATGGAATGGGTTAAATCTTTATTGCCTAATTTATGCTGTAACAGGGAAGGTAAGGCTATGGGGAAATTTGTCTTTCTCCAGCTGAATTTAAAGCTGTAGGACTACAGCTGAATATGAATTCTGTAAGTATGAACTCCATATGCATAGCTCCATCCCTGTGAGATCTCAGGGATTTTTAGTTCTGGACAAACTGCCTGTCCACTAGCCACATAGTCCCAGGATGCTTGTAAAGCTGTTGAGTTTCCTCATCAAATGGCCTTGTGAGGTGACCTTGTTCACCCCAGTTCCATGCTGCCATTGTCTGTTTCTGGGCAATCGTTCATCCCTTCTCTCACTTCTTGTACTGACTCCTTGTCATCATCCCCTGCATAGCCTTACCTGTATACTTGCACACCAAAGCCACAGTGGCTATGAAGAGGCTTTAGGCGTGACCTTAGGCCTGGCTTTACGCAGAGATACATGCTAGGTAATATTACACAGCTGATTGCATGCCCTTGTTTTCGACACATACGGGTCTGCCTTCCCTCCCCACTCACCACCAAAACACACAGTGCCTGAAACACTGCTTGCAGAGAGCTATTATTAAACTTGTTTTATTTGAAGGGTAGAATTTAATTGCCATATAATTCAGCTATTATTTATCTGCTAAAATAAAACTCTTAAAAATATGCTATGCATAAAATTCAAAACCAGTTTATCAGCAAATGCAATGACTGTTACTCTAGTTTCTCGTTCAGTAGCAAAATTTTAAGGCTAAAAATCTGATATTGACTGTGATTTTAGCTATGGTTATGTTGGTCAACCAAAGAAAATTCCAATGTACTTGGTAGATAGGAAGTCAGAATATGGGACACAGCTTTTCCTCACAAGTAAATTAAGAGCTTTCCTCTTCCTCTAAATTAATTAAAATTAACATCTAATAAGTATTGTTCTGCAAATGCTTCAATTTCAAAATAGGAGCTATTTTAAATAACACAGAACTGAACTTCAGAGACAGCCTTTGTGTAGCCAGCTGTCTGCTCATGTCAGCATTTGACTTTGCTGACACTCTGTCCAAATGCTTTTGTATACAAGCTCAGCTTTCTCTAAACACTTTGGTCAATTTAATCTTGGCTGAAAACATAACCACCAGGTCTATGATGACTGTTTGAGTTGGCTGCAGGGAAGAACTCAGTTTCTGGCTAGGTAGCATTGACAGGAGGAAGATTACACTCCATGTGTGAGGGTGTTCCCTGTGTATTTTAGGCATGATCATTTAAAAACCATCATGCCTAAGTAATGATTGCTAGTTAAGAATGTCCTGGCCATTTCCAAAGGGAAATGTGGATTTTGGAAGATGATCTTATTTTGATTCCATGGATTTTGAATATGTCTCCTGACAGAAAAGTAGGAGCTCCTTGCTTAAGTGTGGAAAAGGGTGAAATTAAACATCCAGTCAGGGCTGGACTATCATAATTTTTTCTGCATTTTTGATGGATAAACTGATATTTCATATATTCTGGCCATGGAAAAAGACCAGAAACTGCCTCTAGAGGCACAGGCAGAAGTTCCTGCTGTTCCTATGATTCTGTTATTGTCAGAAGCGAATTAAAAGTCCAGTAAGGAAGCAAAGCATCAACAGTACATATATTAAGTATTCCACGTATCTAATTAATTCTCCTGGGCAAAATGGACCTAATTCAAAACAAGCTGAAAATGGAGATTGATACACGTTGAAAAACAAAAAAACAATAGAAAAAAAAAACCGTGTTACAATCTTCGTTTCACTGTTAGAAGAATTAATACTAATATTATTATTACTACTGATAAACACAACTGTTGAGACAAGGTCTAAAGTTCAGCCTTTGGGTCATGCACAGCCCAAAGCAGATGAGTAGCACATCTATGGTATTTTACAGTATAAAATTTGATATATTTAACTACCTATGTCCAAGTTTTCTGTCTGCATTCTGTTGTCACATTTTCTCATATCAACAGATCGCCAGGAGCAATATTGGTAGATGAGTTTACAAATGAATGCAGTAGATTGATACAGTTGCTTGTTTTGTCTCAGTTCTGAGCATTATTGTACCAATTTATTGTTCAATAAGGAGAACTTACAGTTCATACTAGGATTTTATAGAGTTTCTTCCAAGCTAATTCAATACTTTTCTCATGCTGGATTGGACTTTGTAAAAGCTATTGATCTTGAATGATTTTTTCTCTTCTGGATTCTCTTTACAGTGTTTTCTCACTCCAGCATTAGTAGATGTTTTGTCATAGGTGTCAAGGCACCTTACCACATCTTTTACAAAGAGGTCACAAACTGGATTTCTTGCCTATTAAAAACCAGTAGAAAGCAAGTCTAAGTTTTGGACTAAAGGAGAAGCAAGCAAAGAAATAATAAAAAACCCTAACAAAACAAACAAAACAAAAATAAAAGAACAAAATCCAGAAACAAACAAAATCTCTCAATCGTGATTTACTGTGTTTTTGCTATTATGAGCAATTCATTTGGAATCACCCAGCTCAGCTGATGACAAACTTCCATTCAGCCTTTTCTACCCCACCAAGGTATCTGTATACGTAACACATTAATCTATGGGTGATGTATCACCTAAAAGAAATCCAAATTAGAACACTTGTTCAGTGGAATGACTCTACTCTCAGTTAAAAATAGTGGAGTGTAGAAGTCAAGAAATCATTGCTGGAAGTTCAGATGTGCACACCACCTAATGTTGCTATAAAAAGCTAGCAGTCCTGTAACTTTCTCATTTTGCTTTCAGAACTGTGTGGAAAAGAAATATTGTTTGCATGACTTTTTCAGAAATATGAAGTAGATTTTTTTCCCTTAAGGGAGAGAAATGATGGGGGGTTGAGGGGGAAGAAGGGAAAGAAATAGGACACCTGTCCTCCCACTCTTCTTATTTCTCTTATTTCTATTCTTCTCAGAAAAAAAAAATAAATCAGTCTTCTCTTTCCTACTAATACAGTCCAAACCAGTCACCTCGATGTCAGTAACTTGAAGACAAATAAAATAAGACAGAAAAATAAACCTGAATTATTAAGTCTCAGAAGAGCATGAACAGAAGTGATAAACAATGTTGAAAAGCACTGGAATATTACTGATATGTCATGGTTCAATATTTCATGTTATCACGAAGATTTTCTTGGAGATATGCTTTCTTTACACCTATTTCAACAGTTGCATAACTATTTGACTGTCTGAGTAATATTGGAGTTTTCCTTTTCACCTTCCTGAGATCAAGTATGTATTTACATAATTCTGAAATATGTAAAGAACAGATTTATTTTGTACACAGTACTGTAGATTCTTTATCCAAAGAACCTCAAAGCTTTCATTAAAACAGCCTACAGCTGAGCATTAGGTTTGAACACACTGTACTGAAACAGCATGTACTGAACATAGCAGTCAATCTAAGGTAATGGATTAAGTCTTCCTTCTGAAAAGCATCACTGAGCAAAAGCCGAGCCATAAGAAATATATTTAACTCATGTAAAAAATATTTCTAAATGGGTCAAAACCTAATCTGGCATAACCAAAAAACATCCCAGTTATAAAGGATACAAGCTCACATATTGGGATGACATGAAAAGAAGCTTTGGAAGGGCACAGCAAGTGACCACAATTCGTAAATGAACAAAGATGTCACAGATAATGCTCATTGTCTGAAGCCCTCTATATACTATAATAACACTCAAATTATTCAGTAGGTTGTTGACCTTTTAAACTTGCATCACATCTCAGAGACAAGATTGGCCTAATATATATGAGTTTTTAATCCTGTGTGGAGCAAAGCTAATCTGCCTAAATCTCAAGACTGGTCTACTGGCATATTCAGCCAACACATAAATGAAACCTGAGGTAACCTGGAATATGGTGGGCAGAACATGGAAATGACTCCTTACCCCTCTGAACTTCACGTGTCCCATACAATTTCTATAGTAGTTCTGGTATTGCTTTATAAGTGAAATATTTAGATGCTAAATTGCCTGGGTTACTGAGGGACAAAGTTTGTTGCAAGTGCAAGCTGAAAGAACTGTATTTTAATCTCTCATTAAGCCTTTTGTAAGATAATAGGTTCCCAACTTTTATACTCCTGCTAATATTTCTCTAGTATAAGGGTCATTTTTAGAAATTATTTTCCCTGTAGCTAATCATACTTGAAACTGGTGAAGCCATGCCTAAAATACTGTACCCAGCTTTGGGTCTCCATGTCCAAAGTGTATTTGAGATGTTGAGGAAGATGGGACTTTACCTAGCAAAGAAAAACTAGAGGGCAATATTTTTTTTTTATGAATTCTTTCCTTTTATTTTTAGATAAGAGCATCCTTCACTACTTAGTCATATTATTTGGACAAATATATATATCTATATATATATGTTTTTAATATTATTTACAGTTATCTGTTAGCAAATAGTTTCAGGACATGGTTGTCTCCTTTCCTTACTAAAGCTTGAAAACCATTTATCAGCTTGATATTAGTTAAAATTTTTCAGTCACTGTCAGTAGCAATAAAATACAGAACTGCAGTGATTTCAATGTTGATTTAATTTATACATGGAAGAAATAATTTATCTTTACAAGCACATCATCTTAGCAGTGTATAGTATGAAAACAATTTCAATCTACTTCTCAGGCAAATGTGCACAAGAAAGCAGTCTTTGGATACAGAAGAGATGGCTAAAGTCTGAGGAAGATAATGAGAAATTTTATTGCATATACCATTCTGTCAGCCATTGCAGAACTGTTGCCTATTTCAACATTTTTTAGCTTCCCGATTAAGTTATGGCTCCCTGTAGAGATGAAGTGTATTGGTAATAAACCTGTTTTCTTTAGCAGCATTTCACAGACCCCTGAGAAGTAATCCAGCAACCCCAGGGAGCTGCCTAACACAGTGTCAGAATAGGTCGATGTGCTTGAAGACACATATGAAAAATTTAGTCTGTAAATTCAAAAAAGTATCCTGACTTCACATGACATCTGGAAAAATAGCCAATTGATCGATGATTATTTTTGAATGCCACTGCAATGAAAGTTAAGAAATTATAATTTTATGTAAAGAATACATATGTTAATGATATAACTATATTTATAAAGACAATAGTGAGAAAATTAAATTGGCACATTCTATTTCTTGCGTATGAAATCTCAGGCCAAAGTATATACAGGTCTGTAAATGCAAGCATAAGACATTCTGTAATTGAGAAGTTTTAAGTTTGCACATATTATTTTTATTTATATCATTATTATTGTTAAGATATAGAACTTTCATATACTAAATCATTTTGAACTTTCTAGTTATTTTGATGCCTGTAGTGCAACACATACGGATGATAGCTAGGGAAATTCTTTTATTAGGTTTGTAAATATATCTTGATATCATCTAATAGAAAATTGCTGGAGAGATTGAGAGCAAAATATTGTCTTATCTCAAATCATTTATTGAAAAATAATGAAAGACAGAAGAAGAGCAGATAATAACAAAGAACTTGCCAAAATTTTGTGAGAAATATGACCGATGAACAGTACTGAATTGCTTTAGCCAGACACAGAAACTTCAGTGTCTTTCTGTCTATGAGAAACAGATTCAAGACTAGCACAAGTGGGTTTCTTGAGTCAGAATGTTTGAGCCAACTCAGCTATATAATGTGAAAGCAATTCATTTATACAGTAATCTTTGGAATAAAGGCAAATGGAAAGGAACTGTTAATTCTTGTCAGTATCAATTATGTTGAAAATACCACCATTTTCTCTTTCTAACTATGAGAACATAATACATACTAAAGTATATGTTAGCTTAAGCTAAATGGGGAATTATTAGGCTTCATGTAAGTAGTCTATAAAATCAGCATTACTTTGTTACTGGAAGATTATGCAGTCCGATTAATGGAAATGGCCCAACTTGACTAAGCACTGTGTTTTATTGGCTCTTTAGTTAACAGTCTGCAGTGGACAGTCATCTGGACTACATTTCAAGTACAGCTAAATGGAACCCTAGCTAAATGAAAACCCACAGGCTAAAAAGTAAATGTTGCAAAGCAGGGCACAGAGCAGTTACTGCACTCAACCCCCACTGGCTGTTTTATAAATTCGTTAAATAATGCCTGAAAATCAAAACAAACCAAAAATGCATTTCCTGTTCCTCAAACATGGAAATATTCGCTCCAACCCTGAGTGCTCCAGCATTTTTTTTCTGTGATGAGTACATCTGACATCTTCATCTGCAGGCACCGATATGCTCTACTCCCATTCTACTTCCTCTAAGGGAGGAAAATCTCTCATACATTTTTCTAGAGGTCCAAAAAAGACCTGAAAATCTACTTAGCCTACAACTCCATTGGACCCAAAAAAGACAGAATAAGAATATCATATGGAGCATAGAAGAAGACTGTAATTCAGGCAGAAGGTAATAAACCTGTAGAACATTTCATGTACTTACATGTTGTAGTACAGCACGAACAAGACTTTTTTTGGTCAGTTGATGTGTCAGATCTGCATTGCAACTTGCAAACATGGAGGGGTGTTTTGTTCTTTTTTATTTATTTTTTCTTTTTTGCTATTGCCACTCCTTCTGAGCAGGGGCATCCCTAGCCTGGCTCATTTCACCTGCAGCTCTCCACATGGCTCAACACCATTCTAGCTCTGTGACTCACGATTTAGACATGAATGAGCTGAGATCCAGCCCAAGCATATCCATGTTGATTAGACAAGGCAACTTTCTAGGCAAGTGCCTGAGTAATAACTGTGCACAACCATACATATATGGAGTGTGGAACATGCAGCACACGAGGCCAAAGAGCTCAGCCAGCTGTGGACCCTGTGGTCAAGAGTGTCATGTTCCTGCTTTCCCTCACAACAGATCCTCTGTATTTTTGAACTGTTCTGAGCCCTTCAAAAAGCAAAATACTGTGTAGCTGGGTTCCTCCGTGCACAACCTGAAACCTTTCATGCTTTTGCAGCCTGTGCAGCAATAGCATTGTGAGTGCACAGCGAGACACATTGCATCTTCATAACATACAAGACCGTCCTGAATACTTTAGCAACGACACTTTCCTGCCTCCTAGCAATAAAGATGTAAAAGTTTAACTTATTAGTTCTGGGATAATAACGGGGGTGGGGAGGGGGGTTCAGGTCTGCTGGTTGCTTTTTTTCTTTCAAAAGTTTGTGCGCATCCTTTGGCAGTTTAGGCTTTGCACGACCTTCACGAATGTTCATCTGTGGCAAACAGCCTCTTAACATGACAGTAATGTTGACCTTGAACTAATTGCTCTCCAAGAATGCACATTGCAGAAGTTCTCATGGAAATGAAAGAAACAATTCAATTTTACATTGTTTTTAATTGCCTCACACCTGCTGTTGGGTCTAGCAAAACAGATGAAAAACACTGTAAGATACAGCAGGAGAGATCTTAGGTCAGAGCTGTGAAAACAACTGCTATTTGCTTGTTTTGCATAAAAAAAAATTATCATTTCCTCCACTGAAGACTGTTGATAAGCACCCCAGGGGCTTTTGGTTGTATTCCAGGTAAAATTAATCTGTCCACATTATGTCATATAAAAAAATTAGTGTCCATCATTGTTGATTTGCATAAAAAGGCTAACTGAATGTGGGTTGGGTTTTTTCCTTTTTTTTTTTTTTTTGGTCAAGAGAATTTATTAGATAAATGTAGTAGAGTTTCCTTACATTTGTTCATACTCTTTCTAAAAATAACAGAATGGCTGATAAAAGCTTTTTTAAAAAAAGCAATGCACACTTTCATCATATTAGAAGTAAACAGAGGCAAGAAATCATCATGATATTTCTTTTCAAATCTATCATAATCAAGTATGAATACAAATGAAGTGACAGGTGTCTTGTCAAGCATTCTGTATCTGTTGTCTTCATAAGAATTGCTCCTTTTCAAACTTTCTCACAGAGTGTGTTTAGCATAGTTGGTGGGATTAAATGTTAGCGTTTGAGGAAGTTAAAACATCTCTCTTTCAATGGGGCTTTAATGTTATTTTACAAATTTGTTTACAAAGGCAGTTACATTGTCAGACAGTCATATATCTCTTCTTTTAACTCTTCCTTTAAGTCTCATGTAAGTTCCCATCCATTCTGATATCACAGCCTGCTGTGTATGTGTTCATACAAGCAAGAACAAAATACTGGAAGCATGATAGTATATTCAAGGGAAAATCTCTACATCTCCTTGAAAGCAACCACTTTGATCAAAGTCACCTAAGGGTCATTTGTGTTTTTAAAGGTAATAATACACATATTTAATTTTAGACATTTTAATATAAAGCTCTAAGTAAAAAAAAAACAAAAGTGCAAATAAGTTACTTGCCTCCTTGAAGGTTATGTGTAAAGGATAAGACACCACTACGGTTTCATATCACTGTCTGGATTTAATTCACATCATGTCACAGTTCAAGGGTCTCAGCCAGAGTCATTCAACTATTTTAGGAAACTTTGGGATGGTCATTCACAGGAAATTGTAAACTAAAACAATGCTGCTGAGGTACCAGAAAATGATCTGTTTATAGTTTAAAAGTGGTATATGTAAAGGTAATTCATTTAGTCTGCTCACGTCATTTAATGCAATTGACCTCCAGCTTTTGGAGGAGATAGAGGGGTTGGGATTTTTTTTCAGAAATTCCTGACTTGGATAGGGTTATACTGTATAATTCTACTGGCTGGTAGTTAAGAACATATTTTATTATTCTCCAGTTATTTGTTGCTTTCATTCTTTCATTTTTCCATCCAATTTTTGATCTCAGGAAAGGCAATACTAATAACTTCTGACTCAGTGTCTTATTAACATAATGTCTGTGCATCGTTTAAGCATGAATGAGGTGGCATTTTTCTCACCCTTCTAAAATTATGTAAATCATGAAAATAAATTTTCTATTTAATATATGGGACAATATCATGGCATAATTAAAGGATATAAAAAAACAAAAAGCCACGAGAGTGTAACAACTGAGGATGTGCTTTAATCAGTAAGTAATGCTGTCTTTCACTTCAACAGTCAAAAAGCTTTTAATTCATAAGCACTTTTACAGCTGTATATACTGATAGACTTTATAACTATCATCACATCTACCAAACTGTAAATTGCAAATTCAAAGGATCTCAACTGGTAGCAACTGGTATGACTTTAATTTCTACTCATGTTGGTTATAAGTACTACTTTGTCAAAAAATAAATATGATGGGGTTTTTTTTTCAACAGTTTTAAAGTTATATACAGATCAAATTTTCCTCTGCTCTTTCCCCTTAAATAGTACGGTCTCCAGGGCAATGGACCATTTCTCCTTTACATGTTGTACAGCATTTTCAATCTTACAGTCAATCCCTGGGCTGATATCCAGAATTTGGTCTCTGGCCTTCTGCATAAAGCCTTGGGTTTGGGTTTTTTTTGCTTTCTAAATTAGCTGAATAGGACTGGTGACCAGCTGCAAACACAGCTATGTTTCAACATATGGCAACTTCACTGGCAAATCTTTGAAGCACATCTGAACAAGCATTGTACTTTCATTGTTACTAGCATCCACCTACTTTTGCAATGATTATCTATGTCTTATATCTCAGTGTTCTGAAATCTGAAGGAACATATACTGAAGGAAATAAAATTTCTTTGTTTTAATTTTCCTTTTGTGCTCCGTACTGGTATTTGGCATTAAATCCAGCTGAGAACTGTATTTCCAGCATAGCAGCATTTATATACAGTATATAAGGAGAATCACTTGCCTCAAGACACCAAGCAAAATAGGAATGAAAAATGTAAGAGGAACAAGTGCACAAAAGTACAAAGAAGTAGATTTCTCTTCTCTCACCTGTTCAGAGTGTACCAATTCTGGACACTGTGGTGAGGTTTGAGTGTCCAAATCCCCTCCAGGAAAGAGGGAATCTGATTAGATATTTCCTGCATCCCAGATGCTCCTGTCATGAGGCTATGGGGAAAAGGGGAACTATTACCATTGTGTTAAATATGCCTTAAGTTTGCCAATTAAACGAGTCATGGAAAGCAAACTACACAAAACAACTGTCGGTTTGCGTCTCTGTAAATTCACTACAGAGTGAATTAAAGCTGGACACATTGTGAAAAAACCAAAACACCCCAATAAACAATCCAGATTTGAATTAAAAAGCATTAGTTCATTCAAGACAGAATGGCTGCTAAAAGTTCACCAAACTTCTGCTATCTCAGGCAAGTTTAGGAGCAAAACCTTCTGATTTCCAGGCAGGCTGGGCTCTGTTCTGGGAACTTTTAAAGCTTTAGGTCCCCAGCTCTAATACAGCCTGGTAAGGAGTCTCTGGGGTAGCATTAGCTGCTTATATTAGCAGTGAAGGCTAAGAGTCAGTTCCTCTGAGCNGAAAAGAAAAGAATTGACTTTTTTTTGGTGACCACCAGAATTTTCTGTATAAGTGGAGTGACTTACTGACCCAATAGATATTTAATGTAGACACAGCTTGCATTATATTCTCTGACAGTGTAATGAGTAAACGCCCATCAATCAGCCAACCAACTGGTACAGCTCTGAACTTCCTTCCTGTTGATGTGCCGACATCAGTCATTCAACCTGGGCAGCTCCCTGGGCACAACTGACAGCATCTCTCAACAGAAAATCAAGCCTGGAGCTTGGGCCTCTGTCCTTGCTTTGTAGCTAATTCTTTTTTTTTTCACTATGGAAATGGTTTACATTCTGCTGTTAAGTCTGGTTTACTGCCATCCTAGGAGGATGTATGGAAAATTCCTATGTATCCCCTATAGAAATATATTACCAGTTTATTACAGCATTTCCTCACACACATTTTATTTTCTTAGACCCACAGGGGGAGAATTGCCTTACACTGTTCTCAGGAATTTAAAAACTCAATTGGATCTGGTAGTATTGTGTTCCAGCACTAAGCTGATCATTCATTTGATTGTCATTTAGTTACTGGAAGTGATACATGGTGTCTGTTTCCCTGCTAAAATTTGGTGAATAAAACTAATAAAAAGTAACATAATGATACTGACTGCAGATTTTTGCAACCCTTGATGAAAAATGTCAGACAATCTGGAAAGTTAAGAATAGTTAAGTATGCACCGAAAGAGCCAAATCTGGACACTTTTCAAGATAATGTACTTAGGGCAAAGCAACGCACAAAAATCAAAATGATTGAAAACTGTTAAGGTAAATTATAATATCTCTCTTTTCATCATAGGAAAATTATGTCCATCTTACATTTCAAAGACTACTGAGCAATGCAAGGTCACTGTATGACTGTTTAGAACTGTGGGCACAAAAAGTTTTGGAGAAACTCTATTTCTGCAGGGCATATTTCACTGCATGTTGATTTTCATGACAGTTTCCACATTGAGAGAAATAAATCATAGAGTTCATGGGCAAGCAGTATCTGCAACATCATGGGCCATTGTCTAGTCTATGTAGACTACCAGTTTAAGTGGGCTTTTTAGCCAGACTTTTCTAAATACATGCAAAATGCACCGTGTTGCTCAGGGTAGGAATTAATCCTAACAGTAAAGCCAGCTGGCAAAACTTGACTCCCACTGGTCCAGAACGTGTTACCAGAGATAATCTTATAATTCTGATTCAGTTAAGTGCAATGTGTCCAGATTTATAAGGGTTAAATTTGGAGTACCAAGAAAAAAAAAAGTAATTCAAATGTTTGGTTAATTTATGTGTATTTTGAGGGTCATCAAAAAATGAAAAATCTTGAAGTTTTCACATCTTTGGTGGGCATCATTAGTGTGTATTTTAGTAGCTTGTATCAGTATCACTTTCCGTGGTTGATAGGCATAGGGGTCAACTGACCATATTCAGTCTATCAGTCTGTATGTTATACTGCATAACTTATATGTAGACAAGAAAATGTCTTCAGCCAAATTTCTATTTTTTTTTTTTATTTTCTGAAATGAAATAAAGGGCTTTATAAGGAAAATTGTCCAGCAACCTTAGGATCAGGCAGTGCTGATAGGCTGCCAACTATAATATTTTCAGACTAGCAGGCTTTTTTAATTCCCAGTAGACTTACTGAGAAGATGATTTCAGGGAGTCATTATATTCTACTATCTTTCCAAAGTGACACTGGAGGTTAATTAAATCTGCAAAAGAAATTCATGGTTATGTCTCAGAGAATATGAACAATTACCATACTAGTTTGTTTTTATTGATTTGCACCAAGTGAATAAAATGATCTTTTGCAAAAAATTATAAGGAAGATTATTTTTCTGGTGATATAGTAGAATCATTTAATAGTATTTATGGAGTGGATTAATTGGCTTATAAAATTTGTGAAGTTTTGAGATGCTAGACTTAAAATGTTTCATTGTGTGTTTGTTGATCCACTGTCTTAGTATGAAATATATTGGATATATCTGAAATCTATTTCTCTAGATAATTTATGTGGTCACTAAGAGTGACAGAATGGTGAACTAGGTTGCATATGTTTGCATTTATCATGCTCTTGTGTGCTTGGTGCACCTTGACTAAACTAATGACCATTACCAATTTTTCACACAAAAGAAAACATCTTTACCATTCTTTTTTTGTTATTTTCCTTACTGAGCAAGAATTATCTGTTCTCTTAATAAAATACTATTGATTTCCAGAAGAAAAAAAAGGTAAAAGAAAAAGGTAAAATAATAAAGAACACTGTGAAATGGATGTCTTCTTTTCCCAATATAAAAATACAGCCCAGTGTCTACTGAAGACTGATTTTAAACCTAGCTAAGTTGTTTTTAAAATCCGTCCTTGGTCATAATGAAACAACAATGAGGACAAAACTGTCTATTCCAGACACTCAGGTGTTTTCTGGCTGTTCATTGTCATTTTACATCACTAAGGAAACAGCAAGGTTACAGATCTAAAAAACAGATGGGTACTGTGGACCCACCAATTTCAACAACTTCAATGGTTAATTCAAAGTGGACAATAAATGTCTAACCAGATAATTGTGGTTCATTTCAGAGGAAGTTTTTCTACCTCTGAAGAGTGCTTTAAACCCAATGCAATACCATCTGATGTCAGTGGAACTGAAGCACATGCTTTAGTGCTAGGCTGAACTGAGTGCTAACTCAGTGAATAGCCTCAGACCTGTCCTCAGCCTGGGTCTTTGCAGGCAGACTCTGCCTCATAAGTGCAATACTAATTTGCAGAACTGAGTTACATTGTAATTTGAAATTTGCGTAGATTTTTAACATTTTCAACGTTAAAAAAGTCAGCTAGAACCCAACTGCTTTTAAGTCATGAAATTTCATAGTACTACCCTGTTTTCCTCATCTACTTGTCTGACATCTAAGATGTGAAGATGAGAAAAGGAACAGGTAACTCTCAGACTTGCAGTGCTAATTTACATATGACAAGACAAAACTAGCTGGAAGGTACTTAGTAGCTATCAAGTCAAAGGGAAAGTCTGTAACTGCTTTATTTCACAGAGAAAGTGGAAGACTATTTCAAAGGAGTTTCAAGTTAATTATCATCATTAGGGAACATTGTTCTCTAAAATTGCAGTAGAGAGAGCACTGAAGAATATAGTAATTGTTCCTATTCATTGTATAAATGGACACTTTTACCTTATGCTGGACTTCTAAGGTTTAGATCTTTCTCTTGGGTACATTAATATCGATTGACAAGTAATTCCTCTGCTATCAATAGTGTTTACACAGTAAATGGCATAGTGTAATTCATCTTACACTTGGGATCTTGGCATCCACCTTTAAAAAATACCATTTTCAGAGTAACCAAGTAGAAATATTTGGCAATTTATTTATTTAAGTCAGTTTTTTAACAGGCAGTTTTTCAGTATAGTAAGGTAAGACTATCCAGGTTTGTGTCATTTTTACTTCCTTGAGTGCTTTAGGAATCTGCCCTCAGCAGAAGGCATATTTTGAATTTTCCAACGATGAATGTGATAAATGCTGAGAAGGGAACCCTTTAATCATGAAATTGATTTTGCTCAGTAAGTCCATTAAGATATTTTTCGTGTTCCCAGATGGTCTCTTGGAATAACTGGTCTTAATTACAGCCTTTTTAGAAATAATGACTGTGTGACACTTTTCCAAGTACCCTGGCAGATTAATATGAGTTATTCTGGAGTATAGATAATTCACCTTTTGGATCTCAGAGAACAAACATTTTTGCAGTATAGGTTTAAGGGTCCCAGATCTGCAGCCTAAAAATTGAAGTCTAGTCTGAAACAGGTACTTATTATTAGTACAGGAGACTACAGGACCTCTTAGGGATAAGAGTACATGCCTTCAGCAGCACATGAGCTTGTAGGATGGGAGCTAGGAAATCTCCTGACATCAGTCAAAATTTTTTCTGTGTTCTCACTGGCCTTTCAGACTGGCATCAGTGTCCCAGTTCTGAAGAAATTTACAATTGCTCTTCATTTTAGATGGATGAGCCCCACATATATTCACCGAAAATGTTCAATTTCTTGCTGCCGTTTGTTTAACTGTCTGTTCTTTAGTCTCAAAGAAAGTTTAATCTTACTAACAGTATTCAGAAACCTGCCCTTTCTTACACAATCTCTGTTCTTGGTGTTTCTCCAGTACAAGAGCTTCTTGGGAAGAAGCTCAGGTTTCCTCAGAGCACAGTGAATTTATGCATGTTTTCTGTTAACACTGCTATGAACGAACACCCTCTTCCTTTTTCATTGCCCTTACCTAACCAGGATTTTAGTGTGCAGGATTTGAAGTGCTAGTTGTCAAATTCAGACAGAAGTCATCTGCCTCCTTCCTTTTTTACAGTAAAAATCCACAACTGATTGGAAGAAATTTTGCTTTTTTAAGTGTTTTTATGGCTGACTGTGGGATGAAAGCGGAAACATATGAATTGCCTACTTGTGGTATCTCCAGAGGAAGGTAGTTTCTCCTTTTGTTGTCCTATTTTTGCACATCACTGACTGCTCCTAAGTGAGCTATAAAATGGTGATATGATTATGCACAGCAGTAATAGAATCAAGTGGGCCTCTCTGTGTTAAAGGTAGGGCTCCCCACTGAAGTTCTGTGAATGGTCTGCTCCACTTCAGGCAGTTATTGTTAGAAAAGTTAGCTGAGATTCTGCTCTGGCCAAAAAATGCTGTGTAGGCACATCCACTGTAGGAGTGTGAGCCTGGGCCTTCCTTTATAGTTGAAAACAGATTGGAAGAGGAAAGGAACATTTCTTCCTGTGGACCCGCTCTGCCCTCCTGGCAGGAAGCTCTTTGCAGCTGCACTGCTGGCCACCTGTGACAGCAGCACTCAATAGCTGGATATCCTGTTGTGTGGCTCAGCTGCTCAGTCATCCAGGACTCCTATGTGGAATGTAAATTGTGATTTTCCAGGGTTTTAAGCATGCCAGGATCAGGTATGAAAAAAAGGATGCTGGAACTTGCCAAGCACCAATTCTTTTTGGCACATTGCAAATAATGCATTTGGCTTTCAAGACATGCTCACGTGCGTGGATGAGAGCATGTGTGTAGCAGCAAGAGACAAAGATATTTAATCTCATCTGTGGTTCCAGATCCTCAGCAAGCTGTTGAGCAGCTAACGTTTAGGGGAGAGCAACTGAAATGAGCAAACATAAAAACTAGCCACAAAATTCCAACCTTCAGATGTAAAATCTAAATTGGTTCAAACAAGAATATCTATGAAAAAACCTCAATTTTGGCCCTTCTTCACTTCTTTGTGCAGTGAAAGTAAAATTGGAGCATGTGATTTCCTCTCCCAGAAAATGGGACAGAGGGAGAAGTGGATATTAAAGTCTGGAAAATCTAAGTATGAATCACGGCTTTAGATCATGTTAGATTTTTCTGTAGCGACTTTACTCAGGTGAAGGCATTCTGTGTATCCCAGGGTCTAAACAATTTGCCCGAAAGGAAGATAAGGGAACAGATTTACTTCATAATATTATACATTTGGATAAATGTTTTACATTCATTCCCTTTGTAGCACCAAATCTTTCCTTGCAAGACCCAGGCTGTCTTGCTTGTTTCTGTTGTAGTCCTATATTTTTACATAGGTAAGTTAAATAAAACACAGGATTCCTGGGAATTTAAAAGCTGAATGAATGGGCAGACTGTCACTTAGACTTAATTCCATCTGGTAACTAAACCTGTATGGACTAGTAAAACACCACTGTACTAGAGATGCATTCACCTTTTCTACAGGAGGTTCCTTGGCACTGAATTTTAGTGAATCTTACTAACTCATTTAGATGTTTCTGAAAGGATAGTGAAATTTTTTTAAATGAACATCAAATCTAAGTTTAAGTCTAGGAGAGAAACCTGTTCATATGATCACCTGCAATGCCTATGTTTTGGGGTGTTTGCTTTACAACTTTAAACATACAAACTTCCTTAAATGCATTTATTGTTGTGCACTGATGAAATTGCAGCAAACGTACACATACATCTTTCTGCCCACGTGAAATACTAACTATGAGGTTGTCTGGTGTCACTCAAGGCTATCTTTAAGGACTTAACATAAATTAAGAAAAAAACTACACAGTTTTTTTTCAGAACTGATAGCTCCAATAACATGGGCCACAACTCATAGCACAGGAATATATGAGATATATCATTGTACCAGAGGTTTCCTTCAAGGCTGATGTGGCAGTTGTAGGTGCTCAATTACAGATTCATGTGTTTGAGTGTAAGAGAGAAGGGACCCATTTATTCAAGCAGAATGAAACAAAGCTCCTAGGTATTAAATGTATTTAGAGATAAAGGGACCCAGTAAAACTGTTGACTCAGTGTCCTCTGCAAAGAGATTCAGAGAAGTGAGCACAGAAATTAACTCTTTTTGGGGCCCACCTTTGTCAATATCTTAAGACTAGATACAGCCTTTCTAAATAATGAAAGGACATTTAAAAAACCATACTCACTCTTTCTAAAAGAAAAAATCTGTAAGATTCACTAAAGCAGAGAAATAGTTGAATCTGAAAGAAGAAGGAATAGTGTATCTGAAAAAATTGTGATCAAAACAAATCTGAAACCTAACTAATTTAGGAAATTTAACAGTGAGTGGTCAGTCCTTTGTCTCGTCCCTCTTTCGTAAACCCCAAATTAACTGAAAGCAAACCAGTCCATCCTAATGGAACACCTTTAAATTAACTGGACTTATGCCAGGGTTGCATTTGACCACACAAGTGACAGAACAAACAAAAGGGCTAAGAGATATCTCTAATGTAATTTTATTAAAAAATTCAGATGAACTTTCATGGAAAATGTTGTGTGGTGGTCCCAGAGTCCCATTTGGCGTGCTTCACTTTCTGCAGTAAAGTAGAACTAAGTCCTGTTTTAAGTAACAACTGTCTTCTGCTATAATATGAAAAATATTAATTTGTCTAACATATACTAAAAAAATACTATTAATCAAAAATAATTTGATGTCTAGATTTTTTCCAGATGAGCAAACATTGGACTGGAATTTCTCAGAATTGATGGTCTCCCCTTTTAATTTCACTGAGAATGCCTTTGTTTTGTTTGCAGGAACTCATCTTACTCCATATGAGTATGTAAAAGGTCATATGTTTCCACAGCATTTCTGCCAAACACAGTAGAAAGAAAGGGTCTTTTGAATCATGACATGCTCACATACACAAGCTCCGGTGGTTCAGAAGAATGTTTATTTTGTTGCTCCTTTTCTCTTTTCTTATTCTCTGTTAAAGTAAAAATTATAATCTTAGTCCTGTTGATTCACTTGTCTTTTATAGAAAAACCGATTTTCTTTTTTGGAGACCCTGAAGTGCTAAGTCTACCCTGGAATTATATGTGCAAGCCCAGCTTTGCTGCGAACTTTACCTAGCTGCTAGTGCTGTTTGTTTTACAAGTCTTACAGTTAAGAATAATTGCTACCCTTATGTCTGATTACAGCACATACAAGAAAACAGGACACCAGTCCATGATGGTGACAAAGTACTCAGAGACAACCACGGATTAGAGATATCCTTATTGTACATGCACTGGTAAGTAGGAGCTACAATGCAACCCCTGGAGAATATGATGGCATTTTACCATTTATTAATGTATTTGCTACTATTATTATTTTGTATTACTTAGCTATGTGATATGTATTACTTAGCATATATGATATTATATGTCAAAATATCTTAGAAGTATCTTATTAGCTAGATGGAAGTCTTGTCCTTCATAGAAAGATAAACCAATGCTCTGGATTCTCTTTCAGTGCCACAGTAGCTCTCATTATCATTTTTTCCTCCCAAATCTGTTAGAGAACCAGAACACTTCTTTTTTTTTCCCTACATATTAGAGTTGATGAGGTACAGGCATAAGGCTGTTTAAGCTTTGAAGAAACTTGGTTCTTAACGATCATAAAGCTTTTATTCCAAACCAAATGTTCTGCAGAAAATTTCACAGGTTAAGAAAAAAATAGGTCAGATTTATTTCTTTGAGCCTGAATAAAATGCTGCAGTTGCAGCAGACACACATACAAAGATCAAATACATCTCATAAAGATCATGTTTTTTCAAAATCACTGCTCATGCATAAGAGCAGATTTCCCTTCTCAATAGTGACAGGTTCCAGCTATAAAAAATTCCTGCTAAACAAAAGACCAGAGTGTTACTGCATAGTCTGTAAAGGCTCCCATGATTCCACCCCATGAAAAAAATTGGAGATCTATAGTATTATTGGATAGGCAGCCTGAGGTTAGGCTATAACAAAGCAGCCCCGACTGCACGGCTCTTGGAGCAGAGCAAATGTTAGCTTAAAATATTAATGCAAGACAAAATATGTTCATTGTATGAGCATGTGAGCAAAGCCTGGCAACAGTAGATCCCATGAAGTGATTCATTACACAGAGCAGGTCAGAAGAAGTTATCCCTTTGTGGTGAAAGTGTGACTGTTTCATCTTCATGAAGCCTTCTCGCCTAGTTGAAATGGGCATGCTGAAAGAGCACTTTTTAAGGAGGCCCTTGGAATCCAGGTAGTCACTTTTTTCCTTGCAATCTGACACAAAAATTCAAAGTGACCATAATAATATCAGATAGGATTGAAACTTGGCTATCTTGAAAGGGACATTATTTAAGAGAATATACTTTAGAGCAGTATTAGCCTTTTTTTAATCTATACTGGAACTAGAACTTGCATAAATCCCCCTAGCACCATTAAATTCCTCCTTTCAGTAATGTGTAGTTGTATCAATGTCCAGGAAAACATTTTAAACACACATGTTTCTCTATCTCCTGACATCTCTGTCCAAGGACTGTTCACTCAGTCTAGAAGCTTTCATTGCCTTTTCTCTAGAACCAATCTTGGGCCCCTATGACTTGGAAGAGACAGAAAATATATGCAGAATATAAAAATATATATGTAAAAATATCAGCTTGAATTAGAATGCAGTTTTCTAGACTTTTTGTGGTATTGATGACATTATTAATAGGAAAAGATAGGTGTAACTCTCCCTCAGAGACTGGAAGAACAGAGGAGGACAAAATCAAGACATTTATTTCCTGATAATTTTAAAGGTTTCAAAATTCATTTTCATTCCTGAATGAAATTACAAGGAGCCATGTCCATATTTATAAAGAAAAAACAAAAAAAAACACTTGATAAAAGGCAAGAAGCGTAAAAGTGTTGATAAAGACATACATCTGGTCCTGCTGTGACTGGAGCAAACATCTTAATCATCTGATTGCCAGTTATTAATTCCTCAAATGAAACTCTTTTTCTTCATAGGAATAGTCTATCATTTGTTTTCATATGGCACAGCAGAGCTCTGAACTGTACCTGAACTGTCCCATTCTAAAAGACACAAATAAATAAATAAATAAATAAATTACACTAGTAGACCTCATGGAAACATTTGTTTTAGTAACATCAAGGGAATGAAATGGTAATACTGGACAGGAACATGTAGAATCTTCAGGATGTCTGGGCCTTGAAGAGTTAAATTAACTCTGCTGATGGTTTAGTCAAAGCAGACTAGAGAGCACTGAACCCAAGAACTCTAGTCTTCTCCTGCTTCTGCATTTTAAATAATCTCTCTAGTTCAGTGCATTTTCCTCTAGGGCATGTCTGCACTGAAGTAGACATGCCATATCTCACTTAAGGAGCTTTCTGATTTGAGCTCTCTGCCAGAAGACACATAGCCATGTCTGTATGTCTGCATGGGGGTTCAAGCATCCCCACAAGGTCTGTGGCAGTAGGTTTGTTTTGTGCGTGGCGCCAATTTCAATGAACCTCTTAAGGGCAAAACCTGTTTTCATCAGTATTGCCCCATGGTGCCAGGAAATCACAGAAGAGTCCTCTTATGTCAGCCTTCCTGGCTTCTTGGTTTACAAAGTATTCACCTACCTTTCCCAAGCATGGTCAGGGAGTAAGATACAGAATATTTTATGCCAGATCTGCCAAAACTGGACTGGAAAAACTTGAGCTCAGAAGCTTAAGTGGTACTGCTTGGTAGCTAATGAGGGCTTGGGATAGAAGGGAAAAATAGAAAAGCAAGAGTTTTCTTTTCCCATTCTTCCTTGTAAACAGGCTTGATTAAATATCAATTCATTCCAGGCCCAAAAATGTCTCTGATTTTATGGCTGTTTAATTTCAGAGAGAAGGACCCCCAAATTCAACACACTATGGGAGCTTCTCATCGTTTTACAAACCAAATAATAATTGTTAAACCCCACAAAAGAGCAACAAATTTGGCTGAAGCTGTGTGTCAAAATCTAAATATATCTGTTGTGAGACTGCACATTTGCTGAGGAAAGCCAGCAGTGATAGCTCTAACCTATTTATTATCTCCAACATGCAGTTATGAGACTCACCCAATACAAAATCAATAATTTATACAAGAAATCCTGCATGTGTCTCTCCTAACTACCAAATAATAGATGAAAACTGACAGATAAAAGCTCAACTTCAACAACATCTCAGAGAAAGATACTGTGTACATGCAGAGCATCAGTTAAATTTGTACTGAGTATGTACTATGTGATGATTGGAGCTGGAAATAAAGCACAGCTGAGAGAAAAAAAATAAAATCTTTAGCTTTGAGTAGCAATAAATTGGCTTAGTTGTACTCCAGATAATGGGCAAGAAAGTCACAGGACATTTAAGAGGTAGCCCTGATTTGGTCTTTCAACTTCATTTAATGTCACATTGCAAACCTACAGGGGATGTTACCAAAAAAAAATGTCTAGACCACTCTGCAGTCAGACATGTAAGATTCATGTGGATACAGAGCAAGCTAGCAAAGCAAGCAGGGGCCTGTTTCTCGCTGTCTGGTGTAAAAGGCCCTCTCCTGGGACTGCGTCCTGGTCCCTGTTCCCATGGATTTTTCATTAAGCTGTCTTTGGATAAAATGCATAAGCAACACTCATTGCAGGGAGGCTGGACCAGATGACTTTTAAAATGTCCCTTCTGACTCAACCTATCCCATGATACTGTGAAATAGATGCTGAAGTACACAGTCAGAATGTGGGATGAACCCGGAGTACATGCACCTACCAGGCTCCCAAACCAACCTGTACTAGCCTTGCCCCATTTGGCCCTTTAGGTGTTGCTTCTGGGAGTCATTCCTCTCGGATCCTGAAAACGGTGCTGTGTGGCTTTTTAATGATCCTGTTCAAACTCAGGCATCTGACCTGAAACTGAAGCTGTAAAATCAACAGTCTGTCTGGTCTACTCTTAAGGGGCCTGAGTAGCCAGGCAATGTCTTTAATGATTCCCTTTCTTGGACTTAAAAAAAGAAATTTCCCCTAACATGAGATTTGGCCCAGTTCCTTAGGAGATCAGAAACCCACAGGCAGAGGTCTTTCACAGGAAGCAAAGGAAGATACAATACATTTCAGAAACTTGTTTTACTTCACACTCTTCTATGGAACTTCTTATAACAATTCCAAACCCAAAAGACAAGTTCTCAAATGCTTGAAGTATTCTATCTTATGAGACTTTTTCTCTGCGTCTCCTGAATTTGATACTCTATTTAGAGCATGTTGGCATCATGTTTTCAGACAGCTCTTGTTTTGTTTCAGAAGCTCATTTTTAGCAGACAAGGCAGCAAACAATAAGTTTCTCTATCAGGGCACGCCTTGTTCTGTGCCTGCAGTCAGTGCAAAGAGTTCCCCACATTTCCCAGCTCCCTGTCTTCTGACCTCTCCATTTCACCATATACAAAGCAAAACATGTCCTTGGTCCGATGTACATGTCTTTTTTTCATAAATAGTGAACACTGATTCATTATTAATGCTATTTTCTTAGAGAAGATATGATTTTGATTTTTTTTTTAATCAGACTACCTCTTTATATTTTACCTCTGCATGCCCCTATTCTTCAGTCTTCTTTATTTCCCTTGAATTGATCTGAACTCCTTGGAACATGATCACCTAGAGCAATTGAAGAGAATGCCTGTACATCTCTTGCGCCTGGACCAGACGTTATGAGTAAGCAGTGGTGCTGATACTCACCTTGCTTCTGGCTGAGGGCTAGAAATCCACAAAAGTGGAGTGGGTTCTCTAGCACTTGGTATTTGCCAGTAAGTGGGTGTATTTCATGGCTACTTGTGATCATCTGCCTTAGAAATTATCACTACTTTAGCTGAAATTCGACCTAAAGCACAGAGGAAGCTTGTTTACTTGGTATAGAGGTTTTTGGTTTTGTTTTTTTTTTTTTGAATGTTGAAAATTCATAATGTACAAAAAGTTCTGTGGAACCAGAGCCTGAATCCTACAGCTGTGTGCTACTGTCCTATAATTCACCAAAGGGTTGTCAAACATTGGAACAGGTTGGCCAGGGAAGCAATGGAGTCATCACCCCTGGAGGTATTTAAATACATATAGATGTGGTTCTTAGGGACATGGTTTAGTGTTGGACATGGCAATGTTGGGTAAATGGTTGGACTCAGTGATCATTAAGGTGTTTTCCAAACTATTCAATTCTATGATTCTAATAAGAATCTGCAGTTTATTACAACATACTAGAAAATTTACGTAACTCCATTAGGCCTACCAAAACCATCCCACTTGTAGCAAAATCTCTAATAACGAAATTCATTCACTCTACGTGTGGCAACAAGATGCTGGACTCTGGTGTGAAGGTTGTATTTAATTTTCTACTGATTTTCAGATCCTACTTCTTGTACTGTTCAAGGCCTTTAAAATTAATCCAGACAGAGTATTTTTATTGTGAAAGCAGACCAATTGTATGGACCAGTTTCTTCTCTATGAGGCTTTTGAGGCAAATGGAAAAAAAAAATGGTTATCAACTTGAAAAAAAAAAAGATAAAAATTAAACTAAATTGTTCACACTCAATTTCAGAAAGAAATTCAGCCCATGATTAGAAAATAAAAGACCATTTAACACACAAAACCTTCTGCTGGAAACCAGATCACTTATCTGGATTTATTTAGGAGTGCAACTTTAGGAATCTTACCTTTTATAATGTTTGCTGGTGTGTTTTGCAGAGCAATCCTCTGTGGTTTTCTTTTGTGAGTAATGAGTTCATCTGTTCACAGCCCATATATAAACATGTGGGTTTGGAAATAAACAAAAGCTATTCACTTAAAGAATACACAGCAAAACAAGTATCTTTTTCTATATCAGCCATATCTCTTCTATTGTATGGAAGTCAAATTAACATATTTAACTGAACTGTATTTTAAGATTTACAAAGAACTGTGTTGAGACAATAATTATAGGAGTAATAGTGTCTCTGAGACCACAGTTTAATTGTTTCAAACCTTTCAAACATAGGGTGAACCACGAGGAAAGACATTTTTATTTGCGTTTGTTTCAAAGAGGATGAATAACTGAACTGTGTTACCCCAGAGGTAATACTAACAATATTTCCCAGTGGTTTACTCTGCTTTGTAGAATTTAATCCAAAGAGTTGACAATAAATTAAAGACCTCTGAAAGCTACACAAGGTATTCTATCGGCTGAATTAAATGTGATTTAAAACTGCTAGCATTAAGGCACCTTATCTTGAGAAAGAAAGCCATTTTATGCTGTGTACTGAGTGTGAAATATATTTAAGTAATAATATTTTAAAGTTGGTAAACTGTTCCCATTAGATTCACAGAGATATAAGCAAATTTAATTTAGCTAACATTTTTAAAACACCTCTTTTTCCTCATTTCAGGTATAAATGTTAATAATGCTGTCAGAGACCTTAGAGGTTTTCCCTCCATGGCAGAAAGGGCAGACCCTGGGTAAGGTCTGTCCATACATTCCTCTTCTTTTCTGCCTCTTCTGTGGTTTCCTACCATCATTTTTGCTTCCTTTTCAGCATCACAGACATAAATTCAGTGACATTTCATGAGCCAAAAAGAGGGGTTTTTTCCCCTTTAACTTACTCTTAATACTTACTATAACACTATGGGAAACAAAACTGAGGAGCAGAGAGTCCTTAAGGCCACATTGCCACTAAAATGCATCATATCATGGGACAAGAGCTCAGAAGTGTGGTTCCATGTAGAATTTTATCTGGCAACAAACCCATCTGAAGAAGATATTGTCCCCCAACCTTATGTCTACTTCTAGTTTTTGCCTTAATGTTTTTATGCTGATATAGTGTCCTCTCTCTTTTTTTTTTTTTTTTTTTTGTTTTGTTATACTCCTCTTGAAACATGCTATTGACATAACAAAGAAAGTAGAAAATTAGATGACAAGTAGTCTGAAAAGTAACATGTATTTGGACAGATAGGGAGCATTTCACTCCATATAGGTACTAATAGCACACAACGCTCTCTTCCTCTCACAACCCTCTTCCCAATTCCTGGGCTTTGACACTGATGGTGTCACACAAAGAATCATTGACCGCAATAGAGAAAGAATCCAATCCTTTGCATGAATTCCCTATCTGTCCTGTCTACTCCATAGGAGTTTGGCCACATATATTGGAATGACACCTGAATTTTCAGAGGAGCATTTGCAATAATTGCCTGTGTACTGTACAACCAGCCTTTGGGCAGTAAAGTTATTGGCAAATTTTAGCATAATTTTTTTTTTCTGTGAATTTAACTTGAATTTAGTTCACTCTGGCAATTTGCAAACAGACTGTTGAAATTATTTGCAATGCCAAAAAGATTATTCCACTTTTTAAACAGGGTTGTTTTAACAAAGTCCATCTAAGTGAAAGAAAACCAAACGGAAGCAAACCAAAGCAAAACACACACACACACACAAAAAAGTGGTTGTAGATAAATTCTACAGGGACTAAGACAACACACTCTTAATTTAAGTTAGATGTGACAAAAAAGGATTTAGCCATCAAATGCTATATATTGCTGTTATTTAACAGACCTGTGGTTTTTCTAAAATTAAATTGAATTTTTAAAAAACCTTTTTTTCACCATTTTTTTTTCAAAAGCTTCTGAAGTATTTTTTTCCTGAAAAGACAAGAGATCATCTTTAATGAAGATCTAGAGTGGAATACTGCGGTGGAAAAGTTGGGGGCTTTTTTAATCCTGTTATTTTATTGGGAAAAAAAATGCTTTGATAACTTTTAATTATATTTCATTTTGTTGCATGTAGCTGCCTGAGAAAGTTTTACATTCGAAAATTCTATAAAAGATGAGAAATTAAAAAAATGTATTATCAGTCAGTAAAGCCAATCACTCTCTTCCAAAGAAATAAAGACATCACACTGTCTTTAATAATTGGCTGTAAAAGTGGCACCTTCTAATTTAAGAGATCTATTCTTTGCATATAATAAAACTGTGTATTAAAAATTGTATCTGGTTGGGATTATTAGCTCGCTGAAACAAATTTACTGCCTTGTTAAAACCTTTTATCACAGCAGAAAGAATTTAAAAGAGCTGTAGTCTTTTCCATCTTGTATGGCAACAACTGGCTTGTTTACAAATATTGAGCAATTACATGCTGAGAAAGTCCACTTAAGACAACTGCATTTACTTTACTGTTGGAGAGATTAAGTGGTTTGTGTTCAGGGCTTTTTTTCTTCCAATTCTAAGTGGATGATTAAGCATTAGAAAACGTGAGTTCAACTCCCCCTTCACGTTCTCAAATCTGAGTTTGCAGCACTAGCAATTTCTACATTAACTTGCAGTTTGTCCCATTTGAGGGAAAATGACCACAGACAGGTCTGCATTATAAAATGTTGCCAGTATAAATTTTTCACTTGCATTTGTGAACAAAATTACACTGCAAAACACTTTTTGGAAAAAAAAAAAAATTGTGCTGGAAATACAGTTTATTTCATGGCATGACTGAGGCAATTTAGGAAAATGTCTTAACACTACTATCAAAAAACAAGCCCTTTGCAGTGTTTTGCCAAGTATAACTTTGCAGAAAATCTACAGTGATATAGATGAGACACAAGAACTTACCAAAGACAGGTCTTTCATGGGTGGTTCATATAGCTTTGTGATACTATGCTGTGGTTTAACCCCAGCCAGCAACCAAGCTCCACACAGCCACTCACTCACTCACTCTTATTCTCACCATCAGGATTTGGGGGAGAATCAGAAGGGTAAAATGTGGAAAACTTGTGGGTTGAGATAAAGACACTTTAACAAAGGAAAGGAAAAGCTGTGGAAAAAGCAAAGCAAAGCAAAGCAAAGCAAAGCAAAACAAAGAATTAAGTTACTGCTTCCTATGGGCAGGCAGGTGTTCAGCTACCTCCAGGAGAGCAGGGTCCTATTACATGTAGCAATGGCTTAAGAAGGCAAAACCAAATATCCCCCACTTCCTCCTTCTTCCTCTCATTTTATATACTGAGCATGATGTCTCATGGTCTGGAATATCCCTGTGATCAGTTGGGGTTGCCTGTCCTGGCTGTGTCTCTTTCCAACCTCCCATGCATCCCCAGCCTCTCTGCCAGCACAGCAGTACTAAAAGCAGCAAAGGCCTTGGCTCTGTGCAAGTCCTGCTCAGCAATAACAGAAACATCTCTGTATTATCTATATTGTGTTCAGCACAAATCCAAAACACAGCCCCACACTAGCAAATGTGAAGAAAATTAACCCCACCCCAGCTAAAACAAACACATAAAGGCAAACTTTTTCCTTTGGAAGGTGAAGAAAAGTTAGATGGTGTGTCATATGCAGCCCAAGAAAAATGGGTCAGAAGAAAACTCGCTTATAAGTCTAAGGACCTCATAGGTGTAGACTGTGAAAACAATGGTTCTAACCTTGGTCTTGTTCAACCTTTTGGTCTTGTCAAAGCTGGGGTACATGTATTCCCTGGCTTCTTCCACTCACTTCCGGTCTTCAAGTAACAAAGAAATGAAAAGCCACTAGCCCTAAGCAAGCCAACAAAACATGGAGATAATCCCAGCTTTCTCTGGATGTTAACCTCTACCCACTGATAGACCCTTCCCTCCCTTTCTGCAGCCAGAAAGGTTCTTTTCTCTGTCTGCCAGTGAATAAACTCAGCACAGCTGTGCCAGCCATGCTCCAGTGCACGTCTCTGCAGTGAGGGCCAGGCAGCTGTGGCCCCTCCTCAATGAAGGCTGGCCATTTGGCTAGGAGCTTTGGAAGGAGTTATACACATCACATCAGGAAAAAAATGCCAGGCACATGTGATGGTTGGGAAAATCAGTCTGGAAAGAGAATTAAGAGTACACAACCTAACAATGATTCCTTTAATATGCTGTGGATTGGTAATGTTTTTGAACAAAGTAGAAGAGAATAGCCTAGAGTACCTGCAGAGGGGGAGGAGGAGGAGACAATGCCCTTATTGTCTTTTAACAAAAACAATTCTGAAGTGTACCTTAGCAAAACTCATAGCTTGAAATCTTTTTTCTTTCCAGTTCAGGCCTGATGCGCAGCATGTTTCCCTAGTTTTGCCCTGTCCTTAATTGCATGTAGACCAAAGACTTTTGTGCTGAGCACAGTCTACTACTGAAAGGAGAAAAAATTTTTGAATGTTTGAAAAGCTGATTGACATGGAACTTTTTTCCCCTGATCTTTTAAATGCTTTCACCAGTGCTTCCTTATAATCCTAGACAATGCCACTGACCCTTTTACAAATCATTGTACACACTGAAGACTGAAATTTTATACACAGTTAAAGTCAAGCTTTTTGGCCAGATTTTGACAGCTGTTATTCTAAAACAATGTTTTGGCTCTGATCAAAAATATGACTTTATTTCCTTTTGGGTTTCTACCAGGAGCCATATGACTCTGTTTGATAGATGTGGAGGAGAGGTGGGAGCAAGAGAGCAAGAAGCTCTTTCAGCTGCTCTCCCAGTAGAGATCAGACTGTAAAATGAAATTATGAAGGAATGTCATTTATCCAGGGCATTGGGTGTGTGGTAGGCGGTCCCTGAACTACTGTTTGAAGAGAGGTGAAAGTCATATTTGTGTTGCATACTTATTATCAAAGATCAGGTCCTGAACCACAGGATCAGTGCACTTTTATTCTACTCTTTTCTGTGAACAACTAAAATTTACTCATGCACAGGTTGGTATTTAGATTGCTTAAAGAGTCCGAAGTTGAATTACCAGTAGATCCATGAGATCCCTCGGTGGAACCAAGGCAGGTGGATGTAACACATGCCCTCACCAGCACATTGCAATTACTTGCTCAAGTACCTAACATTCCTTAGCAGGGCCCCAGCTTGGCATTTGACCACAGGCAATTGCTGTGGTTGCTTTTGCCAAAACCTATTCTGGTGAGAGATCATATCTGTGTAAGAGGTGGTCTGAGCATATTTGTGCTGGGCAGCCTGAGCTGTCACTGCCTGAGTCTGTAACCCAGCAGTGTCTGAAAGGTGACACGAGCTGAGAGGGACTCTGACATCCTGCCAGGTTTCACTGGAAAACCATTACTGGCTGCAGGAGGTGGTAACTTAGGAGTATAGAAATAATTCTATGGGGATTAAAATAGGATGTGTAAGTACTCGTGTTGGTTGGGATTTCCAGAAATGAATTATAGTGCCTATTATAGTATTACCTGAACTAAACCACACAAGTTTGAAATTCCCTTTTAAACGTCACTTTTAAACATCGAGCAAAAAGCTTTAAGTGGAAGCTTTCAGATGACCTCTGAGCTAACTCCACCAAGCTTTGTGTATGCTATCACATACTTTGTACTAGTAACCAGCCTAGCTAACTGAATTCTGTCCATCTCTCCCAAATACTGCAGAGGAGAATATGGCCACAGCAGCATTAATTCAGGCATTCTCCACTGTCCTTTCAGCAAAATATGTCTGTCCTGAAATTCTCCACATCTAGAATGAACAAGTAAATTCTGGATGTAGTAACTGGAATGTGTGTAAACACAGATTCTTAGAAAATGGAAAAAGGAAATAAACCCTTTGTTTCTCTTCAGTAGGATGTCAGCAAGAAAAGGCAAAGTGGCTAGTCAATAAAATAATAGGAGACCATGACTCTGGTTGAAAAGGATAGGTAAGCTCCAAAATGTGGAAAAAAAATTGCTTTTCCTTTAACTTGGAAAGAGTATGGCTTAGGGTAAATGCCTGAAACTTAGGATGGGTTTGCTTTTCCTGTATTTATTCCACCAAGTCAGTTCTGATTATTTCATTCACTGTAAAAATTTTTTTCACTGACATTTTAAGGAACAAAATCAAATATTGGGATATTAAGTTGCAGATTCTTGCTGTAAGTTTTCGTTCTGCTCCCATTTTTTGTGACTCTTAGGACACAGAAGACAAAATCTCTGCAAAGATGACAGGAGTCATTCAACCTTTTATAGAATCATAGACTGGTTTGGAAAGGACCTTAGAGATCATCTGGTTCAAACATCCCTACCATGGGCAGGGACACCTTTCAATAATCCAGTCTGCCTTTTATGTATTCAGCATGTGGGAATCAGGCTATTACTGTCACAGATCTATGACTTGTCTCTATACTTAGTTTAGTTTTTACCATGGGAAAAAGCTAGCAAGTAAACACACACACAAATAAACAACCAAAAAACCCACATTGACTGGGCTTTTAATAATGCATTGCTTTCTTTATAAAGTTTGAAAGGAAAAACACAATTTAGAGGTAAGATACAATTGTATTTTCTTGCCTAGTATAGTTTTCTGATAACATTGCTTGAAAAGAGGCCTTAAGTGGACTCCAGGATAAACTCTAGTACTCCTGAAAAATGACTGACAATTATGATGACATTCTTGACATTTATCAAGTTTTCCTTGTTTTTCATGTGGGTGTACTCTCTATTCTGTACATGTGAGAAAGTTAGCAAGCTACATTGACAAGAGATCTGAGTGACAGTGGCTGGAGTGGGCCCTCAAAGACTCATAAGGTCCATGGGCCAGCAACCAGACAGACCGGGCATTTAAGGTTAGTTGTAAAGAGACAAATATTTTTTGTTTATATATTCCATTTTTGCAAGTTTCAGTCCTCTCCTGGAAGGAGAGAAGGAGCAGGATGGGAGCATCTGAGCCCTTCAGAGGCATTGGTACCAGCAGCACACTCTGACTGCAGTGGATCCATGAGGACAGGCATGTCTGCACTCTGTATGTATGTGTGTGTGTGCTCCTGCCGGGAACACTTGCCCAGCTGGACGGATGGCTGGGACCAGGGAAGGGACTTGTAGCATCCTCACCTCTGTGGGGCCAGAGCAGGGAAGATCAGCTGGGACCTCCACCATGTCAGGTTCAGCCATCTGCAAACAATGAAACAGATTCAAGCTCTAGGCAATCTGCTCCAGATCTTTAATGTCTATAAACTTTTTTTTGACACCTATCTTCAATTTAAGATTACTGTTTCCTGTCCAACAGCTATAGACATGAATATAGATAATTTCATCTCTACATTTTTCTTCTCTGCTGGAGAACATCAAGGGATGACAAACCGTGTTTGGAGACCAATGCAATTTAAGCAAGCATACAGAGACTGCTGTGGTTAACTGGAAAAATGCATAGTTCTCTCCAGAGTGCTGCTGCCAGCTTGGTGATATTTAATGTTTCCCAATGCAGTTTCAGCTTCATATTTTGTACGTTTAGTAGACTTGGCCCTTGTTATATCACTTATTACTTAATACAACGAACAGGCCTGGCCTGCAGCCCAAGGAAAACCTTAGTGAACTCCGCCTGTTACATCCCTCCATCCTGGGAACCAGGCAATCCCAGATACTCTTTGAGTACACTTATCCAGCAAGATTGTATCCAACAGTAGTTTCACCAAGACATAGCTCCCTGGTGTGGCTATGAGAATGACACCTGAGAGAGTATCAAAAACCCCATTAAAATCAGGATGTATTATACTGCTGCTTCTCTGCTGCTCTGTCCAGTTATCCTGCCATAGAACAGAATTAGGTTAGTTTGACAAAATCTGTTCTTGGCAAATCTGTGTTGGCCGCTACACAACTCCTTTTGTCATGGTGAGAGCTGTTGCACTGAGGGTGACCCCAAGTCAGGGAGATACTTCATAAGCCAGTCATCCAAACAGGGCTGGGAGGAAGCACTTGGTGATTCAATCTGCATCTTGACAAGCACTTTCAGACATTTTGTCAAAAAGTCCTTGGCACAATATCCAACTCACTCCATAACTGAATCATTAGTATAATATTTCATGCATTTTGAAACTTCAGGACAATAGGACTTTGGTTAAGAGGAAGACGTAGCCTGTATGAAAATGAAGATACATAGTACATTTGGATTGCTGCTAAATGAATCTAAAGAATCCCATTTAACAGTATAACTGCCCCAATGGCACCAGCAGCTATTGAAGATTAGTATGTTAGACATATTTGGTTTAAATAGGCTTTCTGGAAACACCCTCATCAACTGTGGTTTTTAATTCAGTATATTCCAGTTAAGAATTTTTTTTATTGAAAGTTTAATAGTACCTCTTAATTTCTCTTCTATTGTTATAATTTTAAATTCCGTCACAGTAAATGTACATTGCAATTCTGTAAAATGATTCTAGCATGCAATTTGTTCAAAGCATGTAACATAAATTACAGTTCAACTTAATTGCTTTAGAAGAAGAAGGTTTCTGTAATTTATTTGCTGAATGAGGCCTCAGAAATGGGTTTGTCTCTTCCTTCCAGTACCAACTTCCTCTTGTAATTAATGCAAATAAACTGGCAGGGCCTCATTTTGCTGTGATTTGCTATATTCAGAATCTTTCATGCTAATGAAAGGTTGTACCCATATGCTTACCAAGATGTGATGGAGGAAAGACATCTCTGTTTGCAAAAATATTTTTTCTGGAATAGACAGAGGTGTGTATTTCTGCAGAATTATGATTTTATTCACTTGTCCTCTAGTTTTCAATAATTTCCCCTTCAGATTCAGAATTACTCTGGCTGTTACTTAACCCCATTTTTAGGCTCATAACCATTTCAGATCATTTTTCAAAAATAAAAATAGATTATTTTTGCAGGTGGTTTTCTAGGAGGCCATCAATCCAGCTAACTCCAGAATCTTAACTTAAGCAGAACTTCCTTGACATCTTCTATGTCTGCCCCAGGAGAAGTAGGGACTGCAGCTGGATTAGCATAATGGTCTTTGTTGAAAAACCAGTCAAACCACACATAATTTATTGTTCTATGTGTACTAGAAAGGTGACAGGCATGGAGACACGTGCTTTTGACCAGGGTTAGAGCAGCATATCCTCAAACCTCTGTGTTCATAAGATGAATGGATGTGGCCCTGGTATCTTCCTATATCTAAAGAAGGTACCACAAAGGAGCCAAGGATGTGCAGAAGTATGCTATTTTTTTTCTCAAAAGAGCATGCAAGAAGTGTGGTTGACTGGCGCAATGTGGACTTATTTTTTGGAAGTGGTAACTTCATTTTTGTGAATGGATTTGAGGTTTCTCAGGCTTGGTTGTCATTACTCTCCTCGAGAATTTTTCAGTAGGACTGTGGTATAGCACAGCCACTGACAACCATTGTCCCAGATTCACCCAGCACAGAGGACGTACTGCAGAATTGTTCCATTTGGCTCAAATTCAGAGGCACATGTACTGGCACCAAAATAAAGAAATCCACAGGCAAAATCATCCCTGCAACTTGATCACTATCAAATGTGAAAAGAAAAAATAGGAAGGGGGAATGGAGAACTGTTGTTTAAACCTCTCTCAGGGCGGTAACAACTATATGTCTTAGAAGCTGCCGTCTTGTGATATCTTTATATGACTAAAACTACAGCTAGGAATAATAATACTTTAAATGTTTAAAAAAATCTGTATCTAAATTCTTTCTCTATGAGGAACAATAGAAACATTTTATAAAGAAATCTCAAAAGTCTAAAGTAATTACAAATTTTGAAACTCCCCAAGACACCACTTTCCATATTATCCTGGAAGACAGTACTAAAAGAATGGGCATATTACTGGTTGACTAAGTGATTGCAAGGGAATACTTACTAATATTTTTTTCTTTTGCTTAATTTGTAAAAAAAATGACTGTTTATTCATTTTTTGCAAAAATAATCTTTCACGATATTTGTCAGATTTGTTCAGATTTCACTGTGAAAGCAGAATCCTTCTCCCTGAATAACTCAATTTTCTAGCTATGAAGCTAATGCTTTCATAATTTAAGAGAGTGGTATCAGAGTTGTGAGACAGGGAAATAATAATAAAATAATTCCATACATTAATATGTTCAATGGACATATAGGAAAATTTCCTTTTGCACAGGTTCATTGTAAAAAGTGTTTGCCAGATCTGAAAGCACTCAAAGGCTTGAACAAGTGTTGAAAGATGCAGAGGAACACAGGTCACGAAGGATATACAGGCTGAAGAATTTTTCAGAATATTACAAGACTTAAATATGTTTAAGTTTGAGAAAACTAGAAATTGTCATTTATCTGATAAACACTTTATTGTGAAATACTTTTGTACTTGATACACATTTCCAGATCTCATCATCTGCTAATACTTCAGCTATTTGTCTTTCTTCTTTTATTGTTTGCCTCTCTAAGTCAACTCAACATGTTGCTTATAATTGCTGACAGTCTCTGTTAGACATACACGACATCCCTCTCAAATCTGCTTTTATCTTTTACACAAAATAAAGCTGCTCTTATTACAGCCACTAATGGCTGTTAGCCAATCTCAGAACCAGTACTTCTGCTGCATCTTCTTTGACCAGCTTCTGTTTATCCTCCCTTGTGATTCATTTCTCTGTAACCTCATCACAAAACCAAATCCAATTATTTTCTTACTGACTCTCAGATGTGTATTCTAGACTGATCTGCTTTTCTCTAGACCAACAGTCACTCAAGAAGATAGCTAAAGTAGTTTCATCATCTCCCTCCCAAACCATCTTTGACAATATTTCCACTGCTTATTTTTTCTGATCCATACCTCTCTAGTCCCCTCTAACTCAGACCCTCCTATAGGTCTCTCTGCCTAGGCTTTGCCCAAATATTAGTTTCTGCCAGACAAATATGCTTAAGAACATTCTTGTCTAAAGTAAATTAAACTAAAGCATGCAACTAAAGAATGAAACTCCTTCAAATTCAAACCATCTTACATATTTTCTTCTTCTCCCTGATGTGTATTATCATGTCAGATCCATTCTGACTGCTGCAATAAAAGACATTTTCTACTATGAACATGTCACCTGTCTCTGTACATTCCTCTGCTTGCTTACCATTCTTCCTTATCAAACTCGATCTCCTTGTCTTCCTTGCAGAAGGCTCTACCAGCATCTTCACTGAAACCTTATTTTTCATATAAGACTCTGGGTGCAGATTCTATCTCTGTCTAGTCCTTCCAAAGAAGCTGTTGCTCGGAGACTGGCTGGGCATCAGTCTGCTAGTGGGAGGTGTTGAATGCTTGCCTTTGCATCACTTGGGTTTTTTCCTCAGTTTTCCCATCATGTATTCAAGTGTCTTTATCTTGACCCATGAGTTTTTCTCACTTTTCCTCTTTCAATTCTCTCCTGCATCCCACTTTGCAGGGGAGAAAGTAACTGGTGGTGCTTAGTTGCTGGCCAGGGTCAACACATCACATGTGAAAAAAGTTTGACTTTTTTTCCAAAAATTCCCCTCATATGACACTATTGGGGATCCTGCAACTTCCACCATTTGACGGCAGTTGTGTAATTCCAGCTGTAGGAAAATTTGACATAATTTGAACTAGCTGGTAGTGAAAGTTTCAGTATAGCAAACCAGGTCATGAAAAGCTTTTCTCATATTTACCTTCAATCTCTTAGACTACAGTTTCACATTTCAATCCTTGCTAAGTCAGACTCTGAGAATGAACCTGTGCCTTCTATGGAGTGCACTGGTGGGCAGGGGATAGCCCTGTTTCATTTCTTTTTTCTTTTTTTTTCCCCTTTTTGAAAATTTCTTTTGCTGGTAGAAATAAAGACTATATAGAAAATAAATGTTGCAAATTATAGTGCTCTTTTCCCATCTTCATCACATGAATGTTCATACCATAGCAGCACTGAAGAAGATACTTCCAAAAGTAGGCACATTTGTAAAACTTTAAATTAAGATGAAAAATCTCTTGCTATTTGAGAGAGTTGAAACACATTCAGTTTCATTATGAGTGACTTTATCCTGCATTCTTATTTTTCAGGGTTAAGAGATCTGCTTGCCATTAAAAGCAGAAAAAAAAATATAGAAATAAGAGAATAAGGAAATAACTGGCAGTGTGTTGCTGTCTGGACTATCAAGCTGGTTAACCCCCTCAAGGGTTTAACTTACATTTTCTGTACACTGTTATCAAGACAAAAATCAGAGAGAAAATGAACTGGGCTTGACCCAATCAGTAAGATAATGTTTCACCACTTGCATAGCAAACAATTTCTGGCAGGTGGCAGGTACCAGACAATCAGCATTAAACCTTTTGGCAAACTGAGCATGTGAAGTAATTGCCAGACTCAGATGCCTAGAGTAGATCTTCAAGAGACAAAGCGTACTAAAATAAAAACTAAATAGCAAAAATAAAAACCAAATCCCAAACAAAAACCCAACAAACCAAAAAAGCTTGCTTTATTGAAGAAATATCACAGGCAACCTAAAGCAGAAAGGGTGTCCAAAAGACACCTTGAGCATCAGTATCATTGGCATTAACACATCTCCTTGAATGTGTGAAGCACAGGCAACTCCTCTCAAATGCTATTGTGCTTCTCCAGATAATGCAGAATACAACAATTTCTGTATCAGCTTGTGAGTGAACTGGTATAATAAAACTAAATATATGCAATAAATTAGAAGTGTCAATGATTTATTTAATTTTGCATGGCATTAATTACCACATTGTCGTATCTCAAACTTCTGAAGACATACAAGTATAAGCCTAACACTTTGAATGGTGCATGTAAGAAAGTGTGTTGGTATTTTACTTCAAAAATATTAAGACATGTTACTTAGGTGCTGATATATGTCATAACTCGGCAAAATAAAATCTTAAGTGTTTTGTTTAGCTTTTTTAATCATAGAAGTCTTGTCTTTGACATTGCACATAAGTTCTCAAAACTCATTCTTTTTTGTTGCTGACAATTGTAGCATTTTCATTGAAGACACTTCCAGAAAAGAAGATGTTGGCTTTGTGCTTTGAACTCAAAGACAATTCCTGGACCAATTTTTCAAGCAAGGTCTGTCTGCATATACGATTGATTATTGTTGTAAATGCTGACTTTAGGAAGAGAAACTGAAATAAATGTGGAATTAAAAACAAAAGTACCTTGATCAGTTTTGACATAGAAGACTTTCTGATTTATGTGCTTACTTAATAGCCCCGGGGAAACGTCACAAATGTAAGAAATGCCTGGTTTTTCTATCACCAAGAAGTTCTAACTAGTCCAAGATCTTTTTGCCAACTATTTTGCTATACAGACAAAATAGAAAATACAAAGAAAAATCTTTGCATGATCTCCACAGAGTAGTAAGGACAAAACTGTTGGACTGTATCAAGGTCACGGTAGCCATGCTCTCTGCTTTGGGAGATGTTTGTATTTTTGGAATTAAAAAGTCTTTGGCATAAACCTGCATTGACAGGAGGTACTGAAATTCAGGACTTTTCATTCCAGGAGAATGTGCTCATTTCTAGAATCCGAATTCAGGGGTTTTAGCTTTCCATTAGGGCCTAAAATCTGTCCATTCTTTAGAAGGAGGAATACAAAGAAAATGCAACTCAGTGATGCCCCTGTGCATCCACTTTTGGGTGCTATTATTGCTCAGGAAAGTAGGACCAAGGACCCCAGTCACATACTGCTGCAGCACCGTGGTGGTGGTAAGGTGCCGCAGCCTTCCAGAAGCGTCCCCGGGAAGGAGAGCCGCTTCGGCGCTGAGGGGCCAACCAAAGGCATGGCCGCTCACGGGAGCGGTGGAGCAGGGCACACACACTCACGCTAGGCAGGGCGATTGCAGGCAGCAAAGGAGGCAGGAAAGGTCTTCGGCTGGGTAATCCAGAGGCAGGTTTACTGACGGAGACTTGACGCTGAAGGGAGCCAAGGACAAAGACAAGATGGAGGGCCCAGGAAGGGACAGATATATGGGGAGGAAGGGGCGGGCAGAGAAACAGGGCCAATGGGCTGAGGGCCAGGGGGCGGAGTAAGGGGTAAAGACAAATAGGGAAGAAGGGAAGGCGGGATTAAGGGGAAGAAGCCAATGGGGGTACAATTTGAAAAGAAGCTTCTAGATGGTGTACATAGATGGTATAAAGGGGTGGAAAACAAGGAGGCCAATTACCAACTGGGGAGATCCATACATTGGAATAATTAAAGCAATGCCTCCTGGGAGCCTTTGGGGACTCGCCCTAACCTAAGGGCTGTTTCCCTATTAGGGCCATTCCACCAGCGCTCTCACTTTGCTGGCCCGTTCTTGGTATCCCCATGGGATACAACAGCATACTGTCTACCACCAGGTTGTAATGACAAACGTGTGGCTTTTTTCCAGGCTCCTAAACACATGAAAGAATTTCTGTCTATCAGTTCCAGTTCTAAAGAGTGACAAAGCCGCAAACTAGCGTTTTAGTCTGAGTACACAACCCAAAACATGTTTCTTGGCTAGCGTAGGCTTAGCTCTTTTGGTATGCTGGGCATCAAGCAACCCATGGAAAAGTTCTTCTATTCACATAGCTGCCTTGCTCTGCTCTGTGAATTACAGAGGCTATCCAAGGTGTCTCGTTGTATTGCCTGACACACGGGGGATCAGGACATGTACATACCTTTGTGAATTCAATGGGACCAAGCATAAAATCTAAGTTGCAAGTGGGATATATATATATTCTTCTGTCTCCAAACATTTGAAGAACTTCCAATTGAAGTCAAAGTTTTGTGGGAAAATTAGACTAGGTTTTGAAATCCATTGTGAGGGATTTTTAGAGGTGATAAGGATGATAAGCCTGACTCAGTAGGTCTGTATTATGGAAGGCGACACACACAGCTATAGCACCACTCAGGAATCTGCACTAAGGACCTGTTATACTTGCAAATGATGGCAAGCAGTGCTGTCTGTCCTGTCAAGCCATATCATGTGAGACCTCTTCTCTTTTGGAAAAGCTTTGGAAAAGCATATTTATTTCAAATTCAACCTTATATTTACAGTGGTTTCTTTTGCATCTTCAAGTTGAACTTTGTAGTTTAATGTCTTTCCATCCTCTACAACTCAAGGCTTTCAGAGGCAAAACAGGTTTTTCATTTATTCTTTTTTTAAATCTCTATTTTTAAAGCATGGACAAGTGGCCAGGAGCTGAAGAGAGCTATTACAAAGCAAAACAAATTTAAAATTCGTTGAAAGAAAAAGACAATATATTGTCAGATATATTTAATGGCCTGGAAGTCATTTGGTTCTTTCTGAATACACGGGTAGTTGATTGTATACTTGTACTGGTTTTGTCTAAGCTTCAGTATTTATTTTTACACATTTTTGATTGTCTGACTGGGTGAGTTGGTACTAATTTCATTGCTAGCTAAAGCTCAGTTTAACAAAGGACTTAAGTGTTCACTTAGCAGTAAGCACTAGAATAGCACCATTGATGATAGTAAAAGTATTATATGAATCTTTAAAACTTAAATTGTTTTCTGCTCAGCTTTGCTGAATGGTTCCAAATTTTCCATGATCAAGCTTCAATTCAGTAGAATCGCAGCAGAATTTGGCCTTTGTGAAACTAGGTTTCACTGATACATCTGAAAGTAATTTTTAGAAATAATTTTCTTAAAAGCCTATGGATTTCTTTATTTGCGTTCTGGACTGGTTTAAATCTCCATTATACTGACCAGCCTTATGGCAAAGCACAAAGTATTTTCAGATTTAAACATTGGAATTGTGCATTGAGTTTGTGCAATACAGATGTCAGAATCAAGATCTGTTGAAGCATTACTGAGAACAGAAAAGTCTGTTTACTGACAAGGAATCATGAATTCTGAGCATTTTCCAAATCAGTACACTTGAAATGTGATAGAGTCCAGACAAATCAGTGGAAAATTTTCTTTTGATTTCAGTAGCTATTGCCACTTAGGAGGATAAAAATTCATTCTAAAGGATTTAAATTTTTTGTGTCCTCTTTTACAGCCAATTTTATTTCAACAGATCTTCTGTGCCTTGATAATCATTGGCTGTTCAAGAGTCATGGAATTTTTTAGTTGGAAGGGACCTTAGAGATCATCTAATCCCCACTCCCCTGCTATTGGGACAAATGCCTTCTCCTAGAACAGATTGCTCAAATCATAGCATCGTAGAATCATAGAATATGGTGAGTTTGAAGAGACCCATCAGGATCATCGAGTCCCACTCCTGGCTCTGCATAGGCCACCCCAAGAATCACAGTACGTGCCTGAGAGTGTTGTCCAAATGCTCCATCCAGTCTGGCCTTGAACACTTCCAGGGATGGATCATCCACAACTTCTCTGGGCAACCTGTTCCAGCGCCTCGCCACCCTCACAGCAAAGAATTCCTTCCCAATATCTAATCTAAACCCACCCTCTCTCAGTTTAAAGCCAATCTCCTTTGTCCTATCACTACATGCTCTTATAAAAAGTCTCTGTCCAGCTCTCTTGCAGCCCCCTTTAGGCACTGGAAAGTGCTGTAAGGTCTCCCAGGAACCTTTTCTTGTCCAGGCTGAAAACTCCAACTCTCAGCCTGTCTTCATAGGAGAGGTGTTCCAGCCCTCTGATNTTTTGCATCTTCAAGTTGAACTTTGTAGTTTAATGTCTTTCCATCCTCTACAACTCAAGGCTTTCAGAGGCAAAACAGGTTTTTCATTTATTCTTTTTTTAAATCTCTATTTTTAAAGCATGGACAAGTGGCCAGGAGCTGAAGAGAGCTATTACAAAGCAAAACAAATTTAAAATTCGTTGAAAGAAAAAGACAATATATTGTCAGATATATTTAATGGCCTGGAAGTCATTTGGTTCTTTCTGAATACACGGGTAGTTGATTGTATACTTGTACTGGTTTTGTCTAAGCTTCAGTATTTATTTTTACACATTTTTGATTGTCTGACTGGGTGAGTTGGTACTAATTTCATTGCTAGCTAAAGCTCAGTTTAACAAAGGACTTAAGTGTTCACTTAGCAGTAAGCACTAGAATAGCACCATTGATGATAGTAAAAGTATTATATGAATCTTTAAAACTTAAATTGTTTTCTGCTCAGCTTTGCTGAATGGTTCCAAATTTTCCATGATCAAGCTTCAATTCAGTAGAATCGCAGCAGAATTTGGCCTTTGTGAAACTAGGTTTCACTGATACATCTGAAAGTAATTTTTAGAAATAATTTTCTTAAAAGCCTATGGATTTCTTTATTTGCGTTCTGGACTGGTTTAAATCTCCATTATACTGACCAGCCTTATGGCAAAGCACAAAGTATTTTCAGATTTAAACATTGGAATTGTGCATTGAGTTTGTGCAATACAGATGTCAGAATCAAGATCTGTTGAAGCATTACTGAGAACAGAAAAGTCTGTTTACTGACAAGGAATCATGAATTCTGAGCATTTTCCAAATCAGTACACTTGAAATGTGATAGAGTCCAGACAAATCAGTGGAAAATTTTCTTTTGATTTCAGTAGCTATTGCCACTTAGGAGGATAAAAATTCATTCTAAAGGATTTAAATTTTTTGTGTCCTCTTTTACAGCCAATTTTATTTCAACAGATCTTCTGTGCCTTGATAATCATTGGCTGTTCAAGAGTCATGGAATTTTTTAGTTGGAAGGGACCTTAGAGATCATCTAATCCCCACTCCCCTGCTATTGGGACAAATGCCTTCTCCTAGAACAGATTGCTCAAATCATAGCATCGTAGAATCATAGAATATGGTGAGTTTGAAGAGACCCATCAGGATCATCGAGTCCCACTCCTGGCTCTGCATAGGCCACCCCAAGAATCACAGTACGTGCCTGAGAGTGTTGTCCAAATGCTCCATCCAGTCTGGCCTTGAACACTTCCAGGGATGGATCATCCACAACTTCTCTGGGCAACCTGTTCCAGCGCCTCGCCACCCTCACAGCAAAGAATTCCTTCCCAATATCTAATCTAAACCCACCCTCTCTCAGTTTAAAGCCAATCTCCTTTGTCCTATCACTACATGCTCNGAGTCCCACTCCTGGCTCTGCATAGGCCACCCCAAGAATCACAGTACGTGCCTGAGAGTGTTGTCCAAATGCTCCATCCAGTCTGGCCTTGAACACTTCCAGGGATGGATCATCCACAACTTCTCTGGGCAACCTGTTCCAGCGCCTCGCCACCCTCACAGCAAAGAATTCCTTCCCAATATCTAATCTAAACCCACCCTCTCTCAGTTTAAAGCCAATCTCCTTTGTCCTATCACTACATGCTCTTATAAAAAGTCTCTGTCCAGCTCTCTTGCAGCCCCCTTTAGGCACTGGAAAGTGCTGTAAGGTCTCCCAGGAACCTTTTCTTGTCCAGGCTGAAAACTCCAACTCTCAGCCTGTCTTCATAGGAGAGGTGTTCCAGCCCTCTGATCATCTTTGTGGCCTACTCTGGACTACTATTGTACCACATAATTTTTGCTAACCCCTAGTGCTGTTTTTATCCTTTCAGAAAACTTGGCCCAGTTTTGTTTCTTCTATATAAAATACGTCAGAAAACTGAATCAAGCAGAGCAGGAAGCATTTCCAGATTTTTTTAAAATTTTTTTCTTTTTCCCTTTTTTTTTCTTTTTTCTTTTTTTTCTTTTTTTTTTTTCTTTTTTCATTTTTTTCTTTTTTTTTTTTTTTTTTTTTTTTTTTCCCTTTTTTTTTTTTTTTTT
>VZTH01002404.1:362893-596044 GCA_013397815.1 Aleadryas rufinucha | reverse complement strand
TTTTTTTTTTTTCTTTTTTTTCTTCTCTTTTTTCCCCCCCCCCTCTGGCAGAATTCAATTATACTTTTGTATTTTGTAACATCAGGAAGAGCTACAAAACACACCAAATTGCTCTCAGGCTTAGATATTAAATGAGTCAGAAGGGAGAATTCATTCCAAACACCAAATTGCTGGGATTTTTTTCATGTTCTGATAGAATAGATTATTTCAATATTGCAACACTAGATGTCATCACATCATGGTCCAACATGGTGAAATTATATTTAAGCTTTTACCAAGATACAGATGAGTGAATAATTCAAAATGAATGATTTATGTACTGGATTTTACTGCCATTTTTCTTTTTCTTTTTTTTTTTTCTGCATGAAATATTCAAAAGCAGATTACAAGGCTCTCTTAAGTACTCCCTACCGGAAATTATTTGCAAGTTTCTTTCCATTTTATGTCCTAACAAATTAATTTTAACTGCTCATTTTGAACTTTAAATTCACAATTAGTCATTTATTAGAATGTTGCTTCCATTCCTGATTTATTCGACAGCAGTGTAAAATGACAAGCTGAAAAGACAAGTGAAAATCAGAACAAACAAAAATTCAGGTCTGTTGCTAAATCGATATCTCCACTAAAATAACAGTTAAAATTTTAAATTCTTCTAAAAAAACATTCAAACAAAATTAAATATGAAAAATATGGGGTTTTATGCTAATTTTTAATCTTTCTGCAAAATGCTCTTTTAAAACAAAATGTTTTCCTTGAAATCAGCTTTCAAACAGTGTAGTAACAAATATAGATTTTGACCAATTAATTATGAGTTTTTAAAAATTATTACTGCCCAATTATGCACTTCTCAATACAATTGGATTGCATAATTAATGCTTTCCTGCATATATATATTTGTGGAACTTAGTTAGAAATGCCCTTGCTTATACTGGGCCTTTTACTGAGCTGCTGTAAATTCAGATCTTTTCCTTGTTGTTTTAATTATTGATAATATGAGAAGGGCGACATACTTTATAAATTATTTCTTGCTATGATCTCAGGTCATATCACAGATGTTCTCCAGTCCCTGAAACAGCTGCTATTAGGTCTAGCACCTCCCTTCTTTAGCAGTGTTACTCATGTCGTTCTTTTTGATTCAGAAAATAGGACATCCAGTTTGTTTAATAATAGTAAAATTATTATTATTTTCAAACTCTCTGCCGCTCAGTGCCATGATTTCCTGTACTCCAAAAGCACAAGGGATCTCCAGGGACTTTTGGCTACCTCCTATCTCTCTTTTACAGTCTTCCTCCCTTCTCTGCTCTCTTGAGTTCTTGCATATTACACCCGAAGGGAAAAGCCCATATCTCCATAAATTTAGTCAAATACGAACATAAAAATCTGTTAATGCCAATAAAACAAAAAACAGAAGGAAAATGTACAAGACAGCTGCAACATCTGCTTTTAAAGCAGCTATAAATTCTTCCTTTTGGTTTTCGGTTATTCAGGTAATTGGGACTTTTGAAATGAATTTGTATATACAAAAAGGGCCATTGAATTCAGTATCTTATCTGATGAATCTGATGAGTCTTTAACACAAAATGTAATGCCAGTGTGAGTAAAGGAAACTGAACCTTTTACTAACACCCCTCAGACTACAGAGCAAGGCTTACTTATGTTTTTCTACTGATAACCCAATTAGCATCAAATTTTGTTCTGCAAAACAAAAGGTAGAGAAATAATCCCTGTCTAGACCAGACCATGAGGACTCAGCTGCTCTCCAGCCAGGCCCCACGTTTCCTGGATGACTGGTCTACCAACATCTCTGTTTTAAAAGAAAAAGCTAATTAATCTTTTTCCTGAGGACAGGAAGAAAAAGTTCAAGTCATGAACTTCAGTTTCACTGATAATTTCACAGCAGCAAAATCAAGGCATCCTGCTCTTATTAGCCTTTCCCATTGGTCATTCATTCTCATGTACTCCAATGCTAAGGTGTACCACCACCTTTAAGACACTTAGATAAGGATGCATGGAAAAAATACAGTGCACACTGGATATTTTGCTGTTATTTAGTAGGCCCACCTCATGCATTTCACTTACTAAGCTGGGATTTTCTTCTTGCTTACTAGAATGAGCAATTTATTCTTTTTTTCTTACTGTTGATGACCAATATCCATTTAAACTTAAGCCATATCTTAGATTAGTCTAAATGGTTTAGTTAATCGTAATTTTAACCATTCACATTTATTGTGTTTACCAACATCATTATCCGTGATTCAAAATAAGTAAATGCTATTGACAGATCTTGATTTTTTTTAAATTATATTATGTGGATTTCTTTGTGTATATTAAACTTTTTCCTTTGCACCATTATTTCTCTGTCCCTAGTGTGATGTTTTTTGATCTTGCACTTACTCCTAGACAGTGCAACCTGATTTCTTTTGATGGAACCACAGATGCAGGGAGCTATTCCCCAGAGCTCTTAGCTCTCAAGGCCTGTTTGCATTAGCTTATGATCTTGTTACCAGCCACTTCTTGGTCTGAAATCAGTGCAAGAGCTAGTTAATGCTCATTGCTGTTGACTGCTTTCTCTGCTGTGGTGATTCCTTAATGGGTGTGTTCTGTGGGGGCTGGCGTGAGAAGGGCAGTCACCTTGAAGAACACTCAAAAGACAGAGCCAGGGTTTCTTGAAACAGATTTTGACATGTCTTTTTACAGCCTAGGGAATGGTAATAGAACAATTCACTGTGATTTGCTGAATAACCTGGAACAGTGTGCCAGAGAACAAAAACAAAATAAGAAAAGCATACTGTTATATTTCAAAGAAGTATTACAGCATTAAATCCAACTTGCTGCTCTTTTCATGAAAAAACCCTTCAGATTCTACTTTATAAATATTCAGAAGATCTTGTAACAGCAACCAAGGTATGGTGTGTATTTAATGCTATTATTCTGATATTCTCAACTGATAAATGGGACTTAAGATATGAGGAACTTCTCTGCCTCTTACTAACATCTCTTATCCATTTAATAGACAAAATGAGAAAGAATCTAGGTATAGAAAGTCGTTATATTCCTTTCTATTTTGGCAACATTTCAGTGCAAGAAGTACATTTTTATTAATTCATTTGTTATTAGAAGTCACTTAATAAATATTTTATTCAAATATGAATAGAGACCACGTATGCTAGCTGCCTAAAGCCTTGATGATTTGACACCTGATTGCCTAAATCCTGTAGATTTGTTACTACTCCAGTAACTGATCATGCGTGTAAATAATTAAATAATTAAAGTGTTTCAATTTCAGGGATGCAACATCATGCTCTTTATAGAGCTTCTAGACATAAGCCTTTGATCCTAATCCTCACATAGGAGCACATTTTTCTATAGGAGGATTGGGTGTAGAAGTTAATTCTCTCACTACTACTGTAAANGAGAAGAGAAGAGAAGAGAAAACAGCTTTTTTTAATCAGTCTGAAACTTAAACTCTACTGCAATAGCAATTCATAACTATCTGCCATTAAACTGTCCTGCCTTTGAGCTTTGACAGATTTCTGGAATGCTGGATGACAGTCATATGAACTCTTAAAATAGTAGCTGAAGGATGAGAAAAAAAGTAGAACCCAATCCTGTCATGGAAACTGAGTAGGTGCAAGGATCTAGGAGGCTATTACAAACCACCTCTGTCTGCAAGAGGCATTGATGACACAAGCACTGACAGAGGGGAGAAAAGAATCAATTCATAGTAAGAAATTTTCACTCATGATAAAATTCAGAATGTCACTCAGATTTTATATGTACCTCAAGTATGAAATATAAAAAAAACCCCCTTCTTTATAAGTGCTTCTGCTCGTGCTGGTATTGTATACACAGACCTAGCCCTCCAGGAGTTTTCAGTCTGAGTGCATTTCATGCACTGTTTCAGCTTTACAGCCATTGTTTTTGTCAAGCATAAAAAAATTTTTATTGTGTATTTAACTATTTTCATATTGCAGGACTGAAATATCATAAAATATTTTCATAACAACTGTTTTGTCTTCCTCCTTTCAAGGAGTTTAGCAGATGACTAATTTATGGAAGCAACTCTGCTGACTTTCCTATTATCATTTAATTCATGTCTGTGTTTTCAGCTATTACCTGCATATAAGGGCTACTCCTCTATATTTCAGTGTTGAATCTGATCCCAAGTTAAAAGTATTCTTTATTTTTAACATAGTGAGGAAGAGTTTACATTGATATGGTTATTTTTTTATATAAGTTACTCTGAGTTATAATTTTACTCTGCAAAAGTAGCCAATGTATTTAGTTGTGAAAAAAAAAAAGAAAAAAAAAGAAAAAAAAAGAAAAAAAAAGAAAAAGAAAAAGATCACTTGGTTCAAAATCCACACTTAGTTCACTTAGAACTGGTCTATGAATGAAAACTATTTTGTAAAAAAATTTGAGGAAAAAATATCATCAGCCGTTTTTAATCTTTTAAATCAATTTTAAATGCCTATAAAATGTGTCATCTACATTGCAAATATTTCCAGCTCACCCTTTTTGGATTGAGTTCTCATTAACATATGCTTATAAGTTATTGTTATTCTACTTCCTTTCTATTAAATTCATTTTTGTCTTCACCTCAGCAGTAGGCTGTGTAAACTTTTTGGGATTCCTTTGTTTGTATGAAACTTGCTCTCCAAGTCAAAAAGGGAAATATTGATCATACATCACTTATACACAAGTCAAGAAGACATATGCAAGGTGAACAGTTACAATTGCATCACATAGAGTAGTACCATTTTTACCATGTATTTATATACCTACATTAATCCATCTTTTTCTAGGCAATAAACCAATCAGTTGATAAAATGCAATGGAAAAAACTGCATCATGCTATTTAAATGTCCAAGTGTTAAGAACCACACAGAATTCATCATCATATCACGCATGTGGAATCCATGTAGAGGGTCCATGTCTCTTTTGACCTAATCAGGCACCACTGTGGTGGTTTTGAAGTGTCCTGACAGAGCTTTGGCAGTGACCAGCCTTCAGGTAGCTATTCCTCTGAGTTCAAGACTGCTCATCCATGTAGACAGAGTGGAACACACTGTTAGATCTTTTGGACAAAATAAATGCCTAACTTATTAAGATTGGACACATGTCAAGGGCTTGGAGAGATAACAGTTTTGGTACTTGTCTCAAAACATATGTGACTCCTGTTTTAGTTACCTATATCCATTTTTTTCACCTGTTTCCACTGTGGTAATTGAGTCTGGTCCACCCTGATTACAACAGTATCAATAAACTTTCACAATTTTCCTCATTTCATTAAGGTCTCTCTCTGGAAAACCTTTCATTACATCTTTGAGAGTTAGCATATAGCTCATTTCATTGTTAAGATTTCTACATGTTTTCTACCAATAAGATGGGATGATATGCACTGGAAAAAGACATTATTGGCCACTATCCATATATTTAAAATGGTTTGGTTGGGGTTTGCTTTTTTATTTTCATTTTTGTGATTTTCTCACAGACCTTTCTCCACATGGAACTAAAAACAGATTTAAGATTTCTGCATCAGTCATATCAGAAATGTGTGAGAATACACTGTAGCAGTAAAGACCTTAGCCTACTGCTGTGGTTGTGCCCATAAGCTGTAGCGTGGAGCAGAATGAGTAATCAGGCTAAGTACACAAGATTTTGAGAAGAAAAACTTAAGCACTGCTTTCTATATATGACAAAATTATATGCTCTATAATTTCTTATTATTTTTCCTATTCTCTATTTCTTTCCCTACTCCCTGTTTTGTTTTGAATTTTTTTTTCACTGTGAGGCTGGGGAATACTTAAATGTGCTGAGATTCCAGGATGAAGAAGTCCTAATATAACTAACAAACACTAACATTTTCCTTTAAGGGGAGTGTGTTTTATCTTTGCTTCCAGGAAAAAAAACAATTGTTCCGGCCTGCTCTTTCATCTCTAATCATGCTTGATACCAGCAATATGTGACAACTTACACCAAGAATAAATGAACCATAGAGAAGAACAGAAAAATTAGAATAGGTCTCTTGAAGAAAGTGTGATTCACCACCTTTTGGATGCTGTTGTTGAAAAGCAAATATATTTTTACTCACTCTTGCTTAATGGGTGTAAGATGTGATAGCACATTTTACTACAATTTCATGTTCTGGAGCTCATTTTGCGTTTCTCAGTCCTTAGGTATTTTCTTTCAGGGTCTGCAGCTCAGGTTTGGGGTTGTTTTGTGGCCAACAAAGTAGATTCAGTAGTGCCCAAGGCTGGTGTGTCCATGCTGCACTTGTGCCGTAGCTCCATCTTTACAACTAGGCCAACTGTCCGATGAGGTAGCAATAATGCCATCACTTTACAATGAAATTTACTGCTACATTGATGAGACTAAAAAAGATATCAACTAACAGCAGTTTTGTCCTTCTGTTTGCCAAATAATAGTAAGGCACAGTTTATGAACTCTGTGGGAGCTTACACTACAAAGCAGTGCCTTGCACAGCTCGTACAGAGCCATATTTTCTGTTGATGTAATCACCATGCCAGAACTAATTAAACTCAAAATGACATTTTCTGGGTAAGGCTATTGCAAAATTCCATAAAGAAGAGCAAACTGTATCTGATCAGAAAACCTATTGCCCAAAATGTTGTCATGTACATAAGGTCAGATCTGGCTCACTTTTCTGAAGCATAGTAAATGAAATTTTTCCTTTCAGCTATTTAAAAAAAAAAAAGGCAATCTCTGTAAATTGAATTATAATATGAAGACAACTATAATTTAAGAATGTCATATTCTTAGTTTACCCTTTGTCCTTACACAATGGCAGATTATGGTATGGGCATTTCAAATGCACAGAGCTGGTGGGAGATTTTAATATTTTAAGACATAAAATCATTAATTTTACAAAAAGTCAAAGCTGAAGGGAAATTATCAGTTAAAAAAACTTAAAGCAGTGTCTGTGTGAAAAAAACTACTGGGCATTTGCTCTTCCACCCTGTCAGTTTGATTGTTCATCAGTTGTCTGGGAAGCTTGCACTGATGTAAGAAAGGGACTTTGTGAGAGCCTACAAAGGGAATGTGAGTAAGCAATGCTTGGATTACTGGTAAAGTAAAAAATGTGATATTCATATATATTCATGTATATACATGGGTTAATACAGAAGTAGGGGAAAAACCCTCCTGGTCAGCTGACTACTTACCAATGTGTTATTCTACAGTGGAAATGGTATGGTTTAAAGTCTTAAAAATTCCTTACAATTTTCATTGAAATAAATGTTAGAGAAGACAGTAGGGAATTCAAGGACAACATTCTTTTTGAAGTGCTAGCAGGCAAAAATTGGATAAATTTGTTTAGTGCAACATTATCTTTAAACTGATCATCCAGCATGCAAATATAGCAAACAAACAAATAAATAAATCTGGAACAAATTTAGTGATATATTAAGATTTTAAAAGTTTAAAATCCATTCAATTTATCAAACCCTTACCAGACAGTAGAAATTTTGATTCGAGTGAAATGGATTCTGCCCCTCTACTGAGCAGTATGAGGTACATGGCTCTTGCAGATGGCCTGGCAAATGAAGAACAAATCAATGATGTTGAAATGAAACTTATCTTAAATACAACTACGTTATTGATATACACCAGTGCTCAAACAGATCATAACGCAGTCATCTATCACAAGGTATTTACTCTGTAGCAACGTTTTATTCTGAAAAAAAAAAAAATTTAAGAGCTAATTCCATAGATTTTATCTCCTAATACTTGTAAGTGTTTCACTATCCAAAGTTATGGACAGCCATTTTGACAATAAGTATTTTTTTTTAATTATTATTTAATTTGCTCGTAAGACAAACAAACCAACCAACCAGCCCATGGGAAATTGTATGTGTGTGACTTCCACAAGTTATTGGTTGTACCATTATGTCCTGATGATTTCACAAGAGTGACTATTTCACAGAACGTGTTTTACAGAAAAAAATTTCTTCCCAAACTGCACAAGCTTCATAAGTACCTTTTACATGGTGGACAATAGTCACAATCAAAAGATTTGATATTAGATAAATAAAATTGTGGGAAAAAAGGAGAAAGTACCAACCAGGTGTGGGGGAGTTGTGGTTTTGTTTTTGGTTTTTTTTCCAGTGGAATGAGAGTGACCCTTGAATCTTCCATAAGAAATGGCAGAATTATCAAAGAAAGACTAAAATGTATTTTCGGCCCTACTCTTTTTATATAACTTATGCTTATTAGCTTAACTAGAAGAATCCTTTCAATTAATCATATTCCAATTAATTCCATATGATTTCAGACATGTATTGATCAGCATTGCAGATCAACTCTCAAAATATCCTTTTATGGAATTTGATTGTTATTCAGAAATAAAGATACTATGATTTACTGATTCATTTTTTTTTGCAACTATCTACTCAGAAAACCTCTCATCATTTTAGGTGTCAGACTATTCATGAACAGTCTGACATATATTCTAATGTTCTTATTCAATATCTGTATTCACAATATTCAAGCTAAACATTTTTTGCAGACTGTTGGATATAACATGACACAATCCATGACACTAGGTCAGCAAAGTTCATTGTGTTCTTTCTCACCTCTTAGTTACATGAGGGAATAATTAAAAAACAGTTACAGCAGTCTTTAAAAGGTGATGCGCCTGACTGTAATTAGAAGCTGAGCCTTCTGGATTGAAGGTACTTTCTTATTGTTGACATCTTACAAACAAGACAAGGGCTCCCAGCCTTTACCTAATCTAATATTCTATGGTCATTCTTTTTTTTGTCATTTTTTCAGGTGCCTTTTTACAGATTTCTGAGTTTTCATAGGCTTTTACTTCTACATAAATTAATAATAAAACTGCTGTAAATACATGGAACAGAGGATTTACAAATATATCTGAAGTCATGTAAATACTAATTCATTTTTATGGTGTATGTAATGAATTCTGCCAATAAACTAAACGCTGTGTTTCTTTTTAAAAGTAATAACTAAGAATTATTTTGTTTTGCTGTTCAGATGCTGTAGTGTAAGTCCTTGTGAACCACCTTTATGGAGCTTCAAAAAGATACGTTGGTATCAATTGAGTTTGTATATTTTTGTAACACAAGTTTATTGGTTATAATGATGGGACATGTGGAGGACAGTTTTAAATAATTCCAGTCAAGAGCTTTGCTCTTATTTTTGGGTCAGGACTAAGTGTAGACTAGAGCAGAAATAGAGTTTTGTAGTGTGTTTTAGTCAAGAACAGAGATTCTAAACAAGAAAAAGCTCCTGGTTGTGTCATCCTCTCACCTAGATTGGCTAAATGTATTCAGGAGAACATTTTGACACAAAATTTGCTTTTTAATATGATAGTATTTTGGTATAGTGGTATTTTTAATATAATGGTATGGCTTTCACCTTACCTCAAATTGGCTTTCTTCTGCAGCTGTTGTGCTGCTGTTGTCAAAATAGAAAATGCCTAAAATAACAATAAAACGAGATATTATTTTGAAAGTGGAAATATCTTTAATTGACATCTGAAATTTTATACAGAGAAGTATCTCTATAAATACAAATAGATACAAGCCTTGAAAAATATGGTTCAGCTGTGTCATTTCTCTGTGTTTCTATTCTCCCCTAGAGAATGACCTTTGGATTTACCCTCTGCAATACAGTGCTGGGAAAGCTCAGGAACTATCGTATTCCGTCCTGAAGTACAACAAATCTGTAACATTCATGAAGCACAGAAGAAATACTTCTAAAGAAAAATCTGTATTCTGGTGGAAAACTTATTTAATTATTTTTTTTCAAACACCACATGCACACAGCTCCCATGCCCCAGTCTATTACATAGAGGCAAAGTTTTTGAGATGAAAATGTCTGACAGAGTAAAGATCCCTGATCAAGGGCTTGTTTCAGAGATTTTAATGTGCTGAGAATTAAGAGGCTGCATTGGCTAAAAAGGCAGAGGTGTCACTTCCTCTCTTTGCAATATCAGACTGTTTTTTAGGCATTCCTTAGATCAAATGTGTCTCCAACAACCTTATCTTAATTTAAAAATCTGAGATCACTGAACAAAAATTAGAGTCCAAGCTTAGATAAGGGTAACACTTCCAAAGATCAATCAACTAGTACATTATATATTGTGTAAAGCTAAAGAAATAATAGTCATAGATCAAGCCTGGGCAAAAATGTATTAATGAATTTACAATCAGTGTGGTTGATAAGACCTTTTTAGAAGTGTTACCTAAACAAACACAGAAAAAGTCAACTGAACCTTTTTATTTGAATATGGATTTAATATTTCATGTGGTGTTAACTGATGCCAATATTTTGGTATGTGTTTGGGCATAACTCAGTAAAGAGATTTTGGACTTGTCTATCTTCTGTAGCCAAAGATATTATGCTCTTCAGGAGTCTTGGCAGTTACAGCATTACTACCAATTCAGTACATGTATCATTTCATTCTGCAAATATACAACATGAGAACAAAGTGGGAGAAAATTAATAATGACTCAAAGAATCCTAAATAGTCCATGAATAACTAAAGTGGGGAATTGGTGAAATTCTCATAATCATCAGAGGGTAAAGCTCTAAATGGTTTTACAAAGATAACAGTAAGAGAATATGGCAACCAGTTTTGAAATGAAACTGCACAAATTGCTGAACAAGGATGTTTGGAGTGATTGTTTAGATGAGATCACTCAGGACAATCTTCTTAATTACCTTAAGAAAGAAAATTGCAAATGTTTTTTTACTCTTTGTTTAAAGTCCCATTAAAAAAAAAAAAAAAAACCTAGATAAAATGCCTACCCATCTCACTTTTATGATGAAATAAAATGGACAGATTTTTTTATATTGCACACTTTTTCTTAGACAAAATGCAAATTCATGAACTGAACAGTTGCATTTGCATGAAAGATATATTTCTGAATATATATTAACCCTATTATTAGTAGTAAATACATATTATATACATTATATATATATACATATTGCATCTATGTGAGTACTGTATTATGGGCTTTATATATCATATATATAACTTGCATATGAAGCATGAATTTATATGTCAGGAGACATGTAACTGAGCAGTACAGATCAGGTAATACAAGAGAAAAGTTACCTTACTGTGGAGTCTCCTTGTTCATGATATTTTGCCATCTTTTGTTCCTCACAACCTATCAGCCTCCCACTCCCAATCTCTGGCTGTAGAGGTTAAGTGATAAGGAAGGCTATCTACTGCTTTTCTTCAGCTACTTGTATTTTTAGGTCAGTATTGATAACTGGAGATGTAGGTTATGCATGTGGAAACACAAAGGAGAGAATTTTATGCATAGTTTTAGCTTCTTGCTGCTTTATTTTTATTTTATCCCTGTGTGTGTGTTCATATAAGATCACTAAAGGGATTTTAGGCTATGACTGTCAAAGAAATTTCTGTTTCTAGAGAGGATGCTAGATATAAGAAATAATTAGAATGTAAGAAAACTAAATCAAAACAGATTCATTTGCAGAGAAGCAACCTAAGCTGTCAAATGGCAGCCTTCACAGAATCATCTGTGAAACGTTCACTTTGAAGCTCACCAGCAAATGAAATTATAGTCTGTTAAGGGGATTGTGATTGAGCCAAGGGTGTGCCGCCCTGCTGGTGACTGACATCTGATAAGCTGTAAAACTGCACTACACTTCAAGTGGTGGGTTCTTTCAGTCTGATGAGGTCATCCTATAGCAAAGTCACTTCATATTTCTCTTCTCTGATACTCCCAGGCTGAAAAGCTGCAAGATTTGTTCTTACTTTCTTAATCCTGGAAATGAAATTTTTGGGGAGAATGTGTAGAGGTAACACATAAGAAACAATTTTAATTTTGTGTAATTTCTTGCATATTTTAGAAGAAATTTAAAGACCTGTCTGTTCTGCAATTACTCTTGACAGAGTATGACAACAAAAAGTTTCACCAGACCTACCAGAGAGAAAGAAACTAAACTGAAAGGGGATTAAGTTCTTCCAAACACTCAGAAAAAAAATTACCTGGAATACAGCAATTGTATGGCTTTTTGTCAGGGTGAGGAAAAATGATTTATGTGTTTACACTGCAATCAAGAATGTTTTCATCACTTGTGTAATACAATGTTATCTTGATAAACTGTTCCATGAACTTAGCAGAAGAACATACCTTTCAGTGAAAAAGTTAGTAACTTTAACCAAGATGTCACCTGAGATGTCAAAAAGACAGTTGGGATGTGTCTCTTTTAAAATAGTGTCAGTTTAATTTGTCTTTGAAGTTAGCTGGAAAAAAATGTATCATTCAGAATTAAAATGGATTCAATTCTATCAGTCAAGGGTCTAAAAGCAAAATCTGACCCAATTTTGGCTTTTTAGTTAGGAAAACAAAATTAAATTGAGGTTTTGTACCACTCGACACATGGTACCATAAGTCTCATATCTGAAGTTATCTAGAAAGCTTTCATTGTAGTCTCTTTAGGTCAGCCCTGCAGGATATTTACACAATACAGGACATTTACACATTTCTATCCATGTAGAAATCTTTACTTCATTTCTGAAGTGGTAAAAGTATGCTATCATTATCATCAAATATGCTATCATTAAAAAAATATTAATATAAAAATGCAAGTGCGAAATTGATTATGAATTACTGCTATTGTACAACTCTTGAAACCAGGTCATGTCAATCTACAGAGAAAACAAGTTTACCTGTGGGTGGATTTGTCAAATGCTTTAGGTATGTTCAATTCTTGAATACAGGGGTACTTTGGTAGAGACAAAGTCTTCATTTAACTAAACAACTTCAACCTCGTCAGTTGTCATGGTAAGGACAAGAATTTTCTCATCCTGTGTTGTTTGCATAATAAGACTGAAAGCTGCATTTCAGGAGTCGGTGAACATTTCCTGGGAGATATGTTATCACATAAGATGAGCTCTCTAACAATTTTGATGCTAAAATTTCTATAAATTTTAACTAACTTAGGCTTTTCCATCCTCCACTTATCTTCCTCTCAATCACATACCCTGTTGGTATACTTTCTCTCTGTGGAGAAATACATGTTTATGCTAAGTAAAAAATTAAACCACCTGGTATAAAAATAACTGTTAAAAGACCTGACAATTTATTTCACACTGCATTCTAGTAAGACAAAAGTAAAGCACAGATAAAATGAAACTTCTCTTTGCAGATATGAAAACAATTTCACTGGGAATAGGTTCTATCGTAGCACTTGATAAAATCTTTCATATTGTGAAAAGTAGGCCCAGTTCCTCTTTTGTTTTATTTTCTGATATCCTATTTCCAGGCAAAAAGATACAAAGTTCTGCCAAATATACTGGCTTACACTTTTGTAAAAAGAAAAAAAATTGTTAGTTTGGGGTTTTGGCTTGGCTGGTTTGGTTTTTTGTTGGTTTTTTTTTTTTTTAATGTGGGCCTTTTACAACATTTCAGGTGGCGTTTATCCAGCTTGAATCCAGCTCGTCTAGGATTTTTATCTTCAGCTTTAAAAATCTGGTCTCAAGACTGAAACTTGTAGATTTTTGGTCTGAATTTTTCATCTTAGAACACAAATGATAATGTCATTAAAATTATGTGTTATTTGTGTTCATTTTACATGAAAAATGCCATCTATAATGTAACATATTGATGAGATAGCTTGTTCACTGGTCTAGTTCTGTTCCTGCTCTAGAGAAGCTTCTTAACAATAAATTAATTAATATAGATAACAGGTGTAAATATTTAGTCATATTTGCTAAGATATATTTGAGTAATAAAATTATTCCAGGAAACAAACAATTTCAATTTTAATAAATATGACAGTAGTTAATCTGTGCTTTCACAAATGGGAACGAACATAGGAAAGTGGGTACAGGGAAGTGCTTGGGATATATAGTCCATGTACAAGTAACGTGGAAAGTGTCACACCTTCCATATTACTGGTCCTTCTTTTAAACCTGATTTCTTATTCCTGAGCATTTGCTGAAAAAGACTTTCTGCAAGAAGTATCTCTTTTAAAAATTTAAATACCGTATCAACTTTATGAGCAATGATAAAAATAAACAGCATCTGTTACAGACAAACCAATATTTGCCAAAGTGAGTAGCAAAACTTGAATTAATAGCACTCTAATCTTTATAATGAGGAGTTAGAAGTGCTAGATGGAATCCAGATCAATTCTTATTTCACTATTTCTGATTTTCCTGGTTTGAAGAGAATGTTTTGTTAAAAATACAATCTAACCATTATTTGGCCTCATTTAACTGCTGCTGGAGTAATCAGAATTCAAAATGCTTACAATGACCAAATGATTAAAAAAAACGCCTTAAGAGTTCCTCAGAAATATTGCTTTTAGATAACAGCTCTTTTCCTTCTCTTTGTAAGTTTGGTAGTTTTCTGGAGTCCAGAGCCTTAAACAAAAATTTTGGGAATACAGGGAACAGAGAGAAGATGAAGAACTTGTTATCCAGATGATATTTTCTGCTTGGTGTTACTGCAAGGTCTTGCATATTCCATTCAGATACCAATACATGCCCTGTGTCATCTTTATTGGATTTTAGGCTGCTTTTTTCAAAACTTACATGTTCTAGGCTTATTAGATCAGTGCAAGTGTTGAACAAAACATTGATAATGATGTATCAATTCACTTTTAAGGATGACATTAAGGCCTGGAGGACTGCTGACCTTCTTTATGTCACTTTTTGGGTTATTTCTCTTCCAGAAGATGCATTTCAAAACTCACTATTGTGTTGGGATCTTCCACAACCTGTTTAAGTAGGATACTAGGATACTCCCTTGGGTTTTAGATATTATTCCATTCACTCAGCACTCAACTACTTCACTGGTAGCAGGGAATTGTCAGGATGGCAAAGCATACTTTCAATCCCTTTTTTAAAGCAGACATTTATTTTTAATAGTACCTTCTCTGTTTATGCTAGTACTTGTACTTTACATACTATTTGTATTTACTGCCCAGTTAGAGGGTACAAGGAGAGTTTATGAGTTTCTAAACAAATGTATTTAGTTCATGCTCTGCAGAACACTAAAACACCTACTTAATGGTAAGTAGCATTACCTACAAGGCCACATTTAAAGCCTCATAAAACTTGAGTATGTCTATAACTATCTTGTTGTATCAGCACCTTAATAGAGTTTGGAATATGCATAACTACCCTCTATAGCAGTGTGTGGTTGATGACACATACAGAAAATCAGATCCTCAAATGAAACTTCTTCAAACAGTCCAGCCTGTCAAACAGCACCAGTGAAATCAGGAAGCTACATGACTGACATTGGTTGAGAGTTTGGTCCAGGAAAAATAGACAAAAAAACTACAAAATTATAATTCATAACTAACTTATTCTAGAAACTCAGGCCCATAATAGTAATCATTGCTATATGCACATCTGGGAATGAATAGGAAAGAAACAGAAAATCATCTGGAAACTTTCTTGTGGAAAGTGCTTACTAAGGAAAAATGAGGTTTACAGTAAGTCAGGCAAAAAATAAATCCACATGAAAAGAGACATGTGAGTAGGTAAAGCAAACAGCCTATTTTGGGTTTAGATTTTTTTAGAACCAATCCTAAAACTGTGCAGTCCCTCTCAAGACATTGATAATAAAAGTTTTTAATTCTTTGATTCAGATGTATTTTTTTTACTATTTCTTCATTGTGCTTTTCTTCTAACTTAAAAAAAAAAAAAGTTTGCTACAAGTTGGAAGCATGTGCTGAAACACTTAAACCAAGTTGTGAAAACTAACTGTCCTTGCAGCTTCTCAAGTTATAACCCCTCTTCCTCCTTTTGCCCCATCACAAAATTCATACCATCTTTATGGGAGCAACCCTTCAGACTGCAGGGATAGCCAGCTAAGACAGGGAGAAATCTGGGTGGCTGCACATGGTATCCAGTGGAATTTTAGGAAAGCCTGCTTGGGCTCCAGCTGCCTTTCAGAAGGAGGTAGCACTCCTCTGGGTCCTGTGCCATAAATTCCAGCAGTGTGATAGCTCAAACAGCATCAGGAGTATACTCATTAAGGCCTTGTTATATAATAGTTAAAAATTAATATCAAAGTTTAAGACCTTCCTGTAAAACTGCTCTACAGCTCATCATGCAAAGTGTCACTGAAAAAAAACCCCAGCATAACATCTGGCTCAACATCTGAGGAAATATTTGCAGGCTTCAAACTATATAGGGGTTTCATATTAAAATTAATACTTCAGCCATTATTGGTAGTCAGTCAAGAGTATATTTAATAAAGAAATGCATCCCTCCTACACAGAACAGACTGAGACCACTATAAAGTTGTCTGCATTTGGACAGAGCAGCAGACAGCTCTAAGTATATATCTAAAACAAGAGACTGTAATGCACAAAGTATAGACAAAAAAGTGTTAGTGCTCCTGAGCATCCCATCAGTGCATCCACACAGTACTTGAATGTGTCAGCTTGCTTTGCTCTGAGAGACTGAATCAAGTTATATCTACAACATTAGAAGTGGGATTAGCATAGTTTATTCTTCTGAAATACAGCAGGATTATAACACTCTTCAAGTTCAGCGGTTTAAATTAATTCTTTTTTTTGTCTTTTTTTTTTCCTTTGGAAGTACGAGACAAGGTACATAATTCATCAGAGTGGAATTTGCTTTTTCTCAGAATATCCAAACATATCATCAACATACGATGCTACTAAAAGGGGGCTCAAAGGGCTAACTCTGATAATGAACTTGAAGAGAAAGTACTGTTGGCCACTAAGATAGGTAGGAAAAAAAATTGCATCTTGTGGGAATTTTAAAGTAGAATTATCTACAATCTGTACAGTGGGGAATACACCTACAATGACCTTAGTAAGAAAAACTGAATAATTCATCATCTATGTCTTTCACAGGTGATGATTTTTTTTTGTCAGAAGAGATTTGTGCTTTTCAAACTGTATAATTAAAACAACAGAAGCTTTGACCAGAAAGCCCTAATTTGCTGATACTGTGTTTAATAGCAATATAATTAGAAATCTAAAAGAAATAAGGTATTTCAATTTTATCTTTTATATGTATATATATAAATGCAAATAATGAAAGAAAAATAGCAGTTTTAGTAAAGTTAATAAAGGTTTACCTTGGAATAGGAGGTAATACCTAGAGTAATGATAAATATGAAAACTGAAAGTCAAGTAATATGTGAAAAAAGGTTAATAACATAAAGGACACAGCAAGACCAGTAAAACTCCCAATCATCTCAGAGGTTGCATAGTCTAGTACACCCATTTTAAGGCACAGTAAAGTTGTATTCCAGGAGCTTCGAATGCAAGACCTGGAAACAGTGAACTTAAAATAAAATATTATGTTATGGAATTAGTGCCTAAATTCAAATTAGTGGAAGAAGGAATATTTTCCTGACATTGCTGTGTTTTGTAGTTACACTGGGTTTTTCCCTGGATGGAGGTGAGTGAGCCATTACACTGCAAGAAGACAAGTGGAACAGTTTCCTGAGAAAAGGTTCAACTAATAGTTAAAATCATCCAGGATTTGTCTTTAATAGTGAAATGAGAGAAATACTTCCAAAGGACAATTATTTTTCATGTATCTTAGACATTTATCCTTATTTATCTTTAATGTGCTAAATTGCCATCTAGAGGTGTCTGTCTCACCACTGTCTTTACAAAGAGGCTGACACAGCCAGGATGCTTCTCTGGGGACAGCCAAAGGGAAGAGAAGAGGAAGTCCCACTACGGAGTCTCACTCGGGTGCCTTCAGATGCCTGAAACTAGTCATGAGACTCAATCCAGCCTTCACTCAAAAGTCATCTTAATTCACCAAAACACAATGCTACTATTTTTATTGTGCTCTTTCAGCCTGACTCTGATAGTGTAACACATTAATATCTTAACTTAGTTCACAGAACTGTAAATAGTTTTATTTTTATCTTACAGAAAAATTAGGTGTGAGGCAAGTTGAAAAGACAAATTTCCCTCTGCGCTCAAACATTTATATTATTGTCTCTAGGTTACTTTGCAAGGAAGCTGTGTAAAACTATAGTTTTTCCAACTTTCTCATTAACTCCAAAGTGTTTTGAATTTGCAAGATTCTCTGATGCTAACTAGTTGAAACATTGGGATTAGTTCAACAATGTTCCCTGCAGAGTCTAAAGATGCTTGGATACATTTACACTGAATAAATACAGGAACAGCTATTAAAAATAATTTAAATTAAAACAAAAATTAGGTCAAATATTTGCTATAGACTGAAATCTCTCACAGAAAAAGGGATATATTTTGATATGGCAGGGTGTCCACATATGTGGGGTGTGTGTGTGTATATATATATATATGAGACAAAAAATTTGCAAGAGCTATTTAGGAAAAAAAAAAAAAAATAGAGAGAAGAGCTTTAATATATTTCAGCAGTCAGATGCATCCATCCTATTACCAGAATGTATCAGCATCCTTTCAACAATAGTACACAGTTACTGAAAAAGAAAATACTGTGAAATGAAGGAGCAGTGGAAGCTTAGCTCTTTCAACTCACTGTCAAAAAGATCATAAAATCAACTATAATATATATTTTATTTTTCTAATTTGCAAACCCAAATCACAATGAAAAACATACCCAAATAAAACTCACCATGTGCTGACCCATTGCTTGTAGGTATTAGAAAGGAATATCTCACATATTCATTAAAATTCAGCTCTAGGGATGAACATAAAAACATGCAATAATCAGAGTAAGATGCTGTGAAGTAGTAGTAGAATTTTCATATGTGTGGACAGCAAACTCCATTTAAGAGACCAATTATTAGCCACATGAGGACAAACATTAATGAGTCAAATGGGTCACTTTTCTGAGTGGTACTGACTACTTATCAAAACTATGAGCCACCGAAATAATGCTTGGAAAAGCTGACAAGAACATGAGATAAAGCAAACCTTCTTTTTTCCTCTTTCATGTAGACTATTGCCATTAACATATAAATTAATAATATATCTTAGTAATTTTAGTCCACATAATCAATCACTGTAGACTCTAGTGGATGCTTGGCTTCCCTCCAAAAAGTCAGGAGAGCGAGTACACTTCATGCCATACTCTGTTTGCTCAAACACCGTTAAGACAGCAAAGCTACTTCACCCCAGGTCATGACAAAACTAAGTTTTTAAGGAGTTCATCCCTCACAGGGAATCTCTTTCCTTCTAGCACTCCTGACTCCATACATTTCTGTGAGTAACCACGCAACATTGAGAGCAACTCGAAATTGCCAGTGCAGATAAGGTGGTTCTGACAGTTCCCACTATGCTTTTAAAATTCATAAGACTCTTAAACCATGACTCAGAAGAGCAGAAGCTGTTTCTCCGCAGCCTCTGGAATCATCTGATAAAGTAGTGAAAGCAAAAGGCTTGGATATCATGATCCTTTTCAGATGCCTTGCGAGTATCAACTGCTAGTGTTGTTTACGCATCCTCCTAATACTGCTATTTATTGGAATAATTAGTAAGCAAAAATATTCTGACAGGGCAGACTTTCTTTACAGCATTTCTGCTTAATAGATGTCCATCATATCTCTTAATAATCTGATAGCTAAAACTTCCTCCCACTTCTATCCTTTCACACCAAAGCCAGGTTTGTGTAGGAAGGATTGGTATCACTAGGCAGCATTTCTGGGAATGTCATTCATGAGCACGCAGCCAAGGCTCTCTGGAAGTGCTTCGCAATAAAAGATTTTTGTTGCTACATACTTCCAGCTATTGTTGCACTTCCAAAGATTATCAGAGATAACAGGAGCCCATCAAAAAACATGTCAGGCAAGACTGAAAATTCCATCAGCATTCATATGAGATTATTCTCCACTTCTTGGTCTTTGCAAAGTACCTCTCTCATCATTTCAAAATCGTCCTGAGTGTTTGAAGAACAATAATTTAAAAGAAAAGTGCCAAGTTGCTGTAAAAATCTTACAAGTTAGCTTCATGGCAAGCATGCATCATATCTCAGCCATCCTCAAAAAAGAAAATATGAGTCAGCTTGTGTCAGCAATCAGATGTATTTTTCTGTCAAGCAGATAAACGTCTGACATCTTTCTGTCACTCCTGAGTCTCTATCAGTGTTCTCGGGCTCTGTTTATATGCTGTGATCCTAAATTTCCTGCAGGCCAGTGTGGAAAATCACAGATCCTGCTGCTGCTTTAGGCTGACCTACATTCCCCAAAAGATTAGGCAGCCCAAAATACAGTCTTTAACTTTCTGGGACACATCTGAACAACAATAAGCTTCATGAGGAGGAAAACACATTAACACAAGCTCCAATTCGCATCAGTTTTCTCTCCTGGCAGAGTCTCTGAAGTAGCAGTGTCACTGAGGGCCAGGCACAGCTCTCAGATCTTCTGCTGAGTGGTGTTTGACTGGTGATCACTTGCCTTTTAACTGCTGTAGAAAACAGCAGCAAAGCAATCCTGTTAATGCTGTTTTATTTACCCAAAAGAGGGGGCATGTGGCCTCTTGGAAAAAAAAAAAAGGCAAACAAAAATCCTAATTAGATAATGATCAAAGTCTAGATGACACATCAGCTCCTTTGTGCAAAATAGATGCTGGGAAACAAAAGATTCTTGCAAGGTAGGCTCTGCTTGCTTCAGTTCACCAAATACTGCATTTGTGTATATAATGTTCACCATCAATGCAGTTAAAGAAGAAATTCTGGATGGGAGTCCCTGAACCTCATTCGTGAGAATAAACTGTGTCCTTCCTAGGGAGTACTTACTGAGAGGAAGGGTGTGGGAGTCTGGTCCGGATTCATAGGATTCACATACATTATACATTAGGTGTACAAAATGCAGGTCTACCTGTGTACTGGGTGTCTAAGGTCCTTGCCTGGTCATGGAGATCTACTCAATCTAGTGGGGGAAGCAACTAGGCCACCTAGGTCCTCTGAACTCAATTAAACACCTGCAGTAAGCCAGCTAAACATTTCTCCATTAATCATATTGCAAGCATACTGTATACTCATAATTTTTGAAATAAATATTTTTTTCAGACAAAAAGTCTTTGCTAAATGTGGCAAGTTTTTAGAAGTTTTGGTGATGAGGTGCAGACATGGTGATGCAGAAAAGGAAAAAGAAGGAAAACTTATGAAGGAAACAGTATATTTTGGAAATTATTTCTTGTCTGTGCAAGTTAAACGGAACCAAGTGCAGCATGTGTTGGAAGGAGACTGTTTCAGTATGTGGTACCTTTCCAAGTCTGTTATGTAAAGAATTGTGACAAAAAGCAGAAAAAGACTGTGTTAATATGATTCACAATAATACTTAAGTTGTCAAGTTTGCAGAAGATCTTCTCCACAATATCCTGGTATGATTACACTTGTGCAGAAATATAAACGAAAGTGGTACCAGTAGTGGAACTTGGCATAGAAACATTTTATAGGTGAGTGACAGCAGACAGGAATTTTGGAACCCTGTGACAGCTGCCCCACCTGAAAGTGGCTCTCCCTGCCCTCTTCACGAGCACCTTCAACAGCAAACCCCAAACAGGGAACCAAGCCAAGCACAACATTAGGTCCTAATCAGCAGCAAAGCCTGTAACAGGATGCTAGCCACAAAACTAGGCTGAGGTGTAAATACACACGGATGATATTCGTTCTTGCTTCAGTGGTGTCAGGTATTAATGTCTACTTACCTTCTGTCCCAGTTTTATGCTTTTCACTTGATTTGTGAATCCCAGTCTTAGCACACTGTTGCTCCAACAGAAAATAATCTGAAGTGTAAAAGGAATTGCCTAGAGAAACTCCAGTGATCCTAGGTAATTCTGCAATGCTGTGGTGACTTCTCAAGATGCTTAAACCATTACTATCTGAGCAGGTTTGAATATCTCTCTGTCATGAATCAAATAAGCCCTAAAACAGTGCTGTCATAGTCTCCTAAATCTTATTTTTTTTACAGATATAGAGGTTGGTCACTATGAAAGAAGATCTCATAGTTTACCAAATCAAGAGTGAAGAGGCTGTTAATTTATTAATGACATGAAATTACTACTAACGAGTAAACTATACATTCAAAATTCAATAGCAGTAATACAAGTAAACCACAACATTAAATGCTCATAAAATGTTAAGAGCTACACATTTCCAGAAACCTTTCTGCAATTAACCCCAAGAGCCATACACACCCATACCCACAATTACAGAGGTACATGCCATCCAAACAAAATTGCCCACACCATTTTGTGTCACCCACATGCTGCAATTTCTGTGGGAGATGTGCATTACTTTTTGATAAAATGTGTGAGCAGACAATGCAAAATACTGTGCAATATAGGTGTTTCAGCAAAGACCCACCAGCATTTAAAGAGTGCTGACAGTAAGAGGCTTTATAAATTTGTTAGAAGAGATTGAATTTGATCGGGGCCTGGAATTGTAATGGTGGGGTGGGGTACAGCAAAGGAGACTTCTAATTTGCTGGAGGTATTTTCTTTTTCCTTAGGAGAAGTCAAATTTTATTGTTATTAAAGAAGTTACTTAAAAACTCCTCTGTTAAATCAGAATGGTTCATAAAAAGATTCCTTTAGGCAAAATGCATTTCTTGCTATGAAGCTCACTTTGGTATTTGATGTTCTACTGATTTCAAAAAAGAAAAAGGAATTGCTGGGTTTGTTTTTTCCATGCCACTCTTCTACTGTTACAGTCTCTTGTACACAATGGTGTTTTTCTTCCTGAAAACAGCTAATTTAACTCTATTGTATAATATGACAAATCCAGCTAAGATTTTTTGTTTGTTGCCCAAGATTTATTTTTAAACTGGCTGAGCCTTGCAATGTCTTGCTTTATATTCTATGTGCTCTGAAAACTTGTTTAAGGATCAACTGAAGAAAACAGAACGCAAAATAACCTTGACCATTATGAAATCCTACTTTTATGAAAGTACCGTTTTGTTATCACAAATGTCCAGTAGAAAAACAGCAGCCAAGGTTTCAGAAAAAGAGAAGGTGATATAGACTTATAAAGATGGTGAATTACAATAACACCTCAATTTACTTTGTAGAACTTATTAAACTTTCACAAAATTTGTATTCTCTTTGTTCTGAAGATTTTTTTAAATCATTTTAATGACACAGATCAATGATAAGAATTGAACTAAAGTTGATGATGGCAAAAATTTTGAATATTTAATGTCAATCAGTGCAAAGCCACAGTTCAGGAGCTCACTACTAGAGAATAAATCTGCCTGTAGAAGATAGAAAATAGGCACCATAGGAAAATCCAGTAAGAAAAAGATAATTAATTTCATAAAACTGGTGGCAAAAATCTGCCACTTGTGTGTTTATTGTCTTATAGTTATTTATTGTCAATATATAGAGGCAGAGCAACAACAAGATAAGCAAGAGCCATTGGGTAGGATATGTTCTTACAAAGCAAAGAAAACTTGTCTTACTGTGTTCTGAGCAGGAAATAAAGGCTTGAAGTGGCATAAACTGTTCTTTGATTGCTTTTCATTTTGTAAGGCTTTGCATTTTCTGCTCTCTTCTGGAAAAACACTCAAATATGAAAAGAGGGAGTGAAAATAAATAAAGATCAAAATGTAACCTGAAATAGGCTGTGGCCATAGCATTTCTGTTCTGAGAAGCAAAATATAAAATAATGACAAAAAATAATCAAGAAGCATTGCACCCTATGGAAATTTCAATTTCCAGATGAAAGAGGTCTACAGGTGGGTATCCAAACAAAACAAATCTTTTAAAGTTCACTAAGTGTGATGAATAAGTTCTTATTATTAGATTTATGAGTGCCTATTTTTACATTATATAACTAATTTCACCACTGTGTTTGAAGTATGATCTTTTTTTGAACTTAGCCTCATAAGGAGTGTGTTTTTTAGCAGAACTGTAATTCACTAGGCAGCAGTGCACATTCTGTAGACACATTACCTGTGTCCTATAATAAATGTAATGAGGCAACTTCACATTGTTGTAGACCAAGCAATCAGTAAACACATGGATTAATTAAAAGCAAGACAGTTTCTGGAAAAAATTCTTGAGGAAGGAATATGGTTTTAAGTTCCTCACTTCTGGGCTCTGATTTGGCAATTTATTGCTCTTTGCATTCCAAAGGCTATAGCAAAACTCATGAGACCTCCTTGCTTCCTTGGCAAGGAAAGGAAAATGTCACCTCCATAGAATAGCTATGCCTGAAAATAGCTTTCATTGAAAGATATGTAATGAAACATACAAAACATATCTCACATATATAGTGTATATATCTACTACGAATGTTGAAATAATTCAGGTTTCCTGTGGGGGAAAAATCAGAAGGTTTTCTGAAAATCTTTCCAAGTTTACTGAGTGAATAAAGCCTCATACAAACTGGATCGAGAAACAAATACAACACTGACAAAAATTCATATTTTCCCAGAGTTTGTTTCCCACCCTGGTAAGCCCTCATTACAAAAGCCTTTGCTCTGGATATGGCACCTTATAAGTTTTGCTGACCTTTTTCAAGAAACCAATAGCTCATTCTTGAAAATAGAATTGGTGTGCTAACCCCGCTGTCATAAATAAGGCTTTCCTCTGGCTTCCTAATGGGGACCATTTCTCTTGCTTGTTTTACAGCAACATGCAGAATAATTAATGCAGTTTTGTTTAACAAATTAATTGCAAAACATTTCATAACACAAGCATTTGCAAGTTGAATATTAAGGTTACAAAATATTTCACAGATAATGGCTACTTTATAATTAGAAATATTCAGCAGTTACTACTGACTTCTTCTCATGGTGAATGCAGGTATTCATGAGACAAGACAACCTTTTTGGATGCAAAGAACAACATTCTACCCCCAGCCACACATGAAAAGCCAATTTGTTACCTGGATTCTCTATATTAGTGTTCAGATTGTCCCTATATGTCCTCCTTATAACTTTGCTAGGAGGGTTAAAATCACCACTTAGAAGAATGTTGGTGCAGTTATGAGGACAGGATTTCTTACTCCTTACTTTTCTGATTGTTTTTAATTCTTTCTTATTATTACTATTGTCTGAGCCACAGACTGGAAAACAATAAACCATGTCAAGGAGTGAGTAGAGATTTATTCTTTACTTTGGAAACAATTTTGGAGTTCTAAAATGTTGGCACAATGCAACCAATAAGCCATGCAATAAACAGGGGACACCACATTGTGAAATTCCATTGCTTAGAATATCCATAATAGACTAGAAATAGTATTTAGTGTACCCAAGATTGTGGGCTCTACTAAACTATACTAAAAATACTTTTTTGCTTAAATCTGAACCTAAATATCCCTGTTGCTCATTAATCTACAATACAGATATAAAATAAAGCTACTCATGCCAGTTCAGATTAGTTTAGATTAGTTCAGATTTCTGTAAGGAATATATAAACTTTCACAACAAATTACCATGCATTCACACACACATAAAGGCAAGGAAAGGTCTGGAAAAATAATTCTGATCCAGTCCAATCTCCCTCCTAAGGCAGGGTGTACCCTAGGGCATGTTGCTGAGGATTGATGGCTTTTGAGTATCTCCAGAGAAGGAGAACTTCACCACCATTCTTGGCAAGCTGTTCCAGTCCTCTGTCACTCTTCTGTCACTCTCACAGTAAAGTTCTTTGTCATGTTCAGGTGGAACTTCCTGAGTTTCACTGTGGCCATTCAAGATGAGTAAAAAATCCCCAAACAAAACCCCAGCTGTTGCACAGGTAAGTTCCGAGCTCCTAGAACTGCATTTTTCAAGGGCACCCCTGACTACACCAGTGTGATGGTGTTGTAGACAACCAGCTGAGCCATTGCAGTCCTGGTGCTAGGCAGTCTGTATTGAAGCTCTCACTTCAAAAACCTCTTTGAACTTTATTTTTTTAATAGACAAATTTGGTGTTTCTTCAATTCCCCACTGCTCATACTTAATATACTTCCTTAAGAATGCCCGTGTGGCATCTGATAGCAATAGTTACCCCTTGACAGCTATTATTTCTTAACCCCTTTAGAGAGAAGCATTGATTTTTGAATCTATCTTTCTCTCTCACAAGATATCTTTCTGTGAACTCGCCTTCCTCTCCTCATTTCTCCCTGCTCCAAATAATCCTGGAGGTTAGAGGGACACTTCTCCATGACTTTTAATCCCTAACAGGCTTTTTCTAAGCAAAACACTCTCAGCTGTTACTTAGCTGCCATTCAAAGTGTAACCAGTGATTTTCACATGTTCTGCTAAAGGCCCCATTGCTGTGCCTCTATACATAGGCATCTTTAGGAAGCTGCTCAAAGGGCTGCTCCTCACCAGCACATTGAGGACCTGTCTGTATTAGGGCTTCAGGTCAGTTCTTCCAGGACCAAGTTCATCTGGGAAATACACGGAAGGGTTGGATAAATATCAGTCCTCAAAGGCAAATCGTACTCTACCTCATCTTACTGTCTCCAGCAAATGCACTGGTGGTTTTCAAGATGTTCTGACTGGAAAAGTGTGGGAAGCCATAATTGTTCTAGTGTTTTATGTGGGGGGATGCTCATATGTTTGAGCGTATGTAGTTTGAAGGGTATGAAGATTAATCCATAGCTGGAGGTAGCCTGCTTTCATTACTGCTTTCTGAGGTTTTCTGGAGACAAACATTTACTTAGAGTTTTAAAAGGCAGAAACTGAATTATGGTAGCTGCTCTTTGGATTTGCTGTCCTTAATATGTTTGTCATTTGAGTAGTGGTTCAGCAAAATAAACAAATAAAATTAAAATCCAAAGCCATTATGGGTTGTCTCACATAGTAATAACACCACATCACTTTGCTCATCCTATTCCTTCTGAAATAAACACGCTTATACCACTACAAAAGCAGCAAAGTGTTCAGTGCAAACAAAAAAAATCAATCAGCTGAAGCAGATAACTCCTGGTTTGCACTCAGAGAAGGGCACAGAACATTAGGTCATTTTACAAAGGAAAGATGAAAACAAATCATCACCAATCAGAAGAGAAAAGATCATAACAAATGAGAAAAACTTCTGCTACTGTAGAACTAATATAATTTAATAAATGAAACAAAACTGTTTAATTTTCCTACAGCTAGAGTATAGATCATTTGACATGAGGAGATGCCCATATTTTTTAGATATGACCAGACTCCTGTCAAACACAAAGATTGTAGGATATTGCTCATGGGGAGCACCTGGAAGCTCAGGTGCTATAGTGAGAGGGAATGGGATGAGAGGAATGTGTTATAATACATCAGCTGGAGGAGCTCGCCCTCAAAATAGAGGACTCAAGTCTTGAACCAGCTATAGCATGCAGCGAAAGTAAAAAGGTAAAAAATGCTGCTAAGAAGCAATTAGATTTTCCACCAATGTTAAAAGTTGGTGTTTTCTAACATGAGTTGATTTCCTTTGAAATATTTATTTGTACACTTATTTGATTTGTATATGGCTGTTGAAGACTGCTTTGATCCTGTGTTTTCCATGCTTTAAGATTCATAGGTCTGTCTTGGTTCATAATAGTATGCTTGGGAAGAGATAATAGGAAATATGAAGCAAATAACCATCTCCCACATAGTCCCAGTTGTAATAGTATCTGAACAGGTCACTATCCTAAATACATTTGTCAAAGACCTTATCAATGACAGAGCAAGTACTCCATCATGAATTTTCAAGGCCCTTGCTAGAGCATTGTAGGTTATGTGGCTGATACTCCACACCAGCAAGAAGCAGAGCAGATAAGACTGTAAAATTCTGTCACACATGCCAAGGTAAAATAAACATACTTTACAGATAGTAGACATGTACCAGATGACGTGGAAGTTCTCCTCTGACCTTGGAGAGGTGGGGCTATCTATAGTATTCAGTCAAGTTGCAGAACAGGGTCCTAACGAAAATAAATTATGAACAAGGACTGGTTGCAAACTTAAAACCAGGTAATCTGAAAAGCATCTGGTTTTAGGCAGCAAAATCCCATCCATCAACCAGCAGAGGTTTTGCTTAAGCCTTGTTTTAAGGGCAAATTCCAAAGAGTCAGGGGCTAGCAAAAACCACAACCTCTTAGAAATATCATCTGCATAAGAAAGAAGGTTAAACAATATGCACAAATTTACTATGTAGACACTTCAGATCACTGAATATTTTTTTTTGTTGATAATAAATGATTGGCCACTGCTACAAAAACAATGTGGTAACCAGCCATGTTCTGTTGACATAGTACATGTGCCAAAGTGTGATCTGAGCCCTGAAGCCATCCATGTCCTCTCGAGACACAGATCATCTAGGGATGATATTTCTGATTAAAATGGGGATTTGTGGATGAGTACATTCAGAAGCATTGGCTGTAGTTAACCCAAACAGGGAAAGAGAATGTTGTATCAAAATCCAACAATGCCAGATTTGTGTATCTGACATACCTACATAAAGTAGAACTAAACAAACTCTTCCAGTTTGGATTTGAGTTTTTTGAGTTGCTCTAGAACTTGCTTGTCAAATTTGCATCTGTATAAATAGATCGTATTTGCATGAATAAGAAAGTCTTGTTTCATCTCTGCCTAGCTGCAAGCTCATGCATGTATTCAGTCCCTGTTGCCAGTGCTCCTGACAGGAGCTGAGCCATGATGGGGATGAGCTGGGAGACAAGCGTGGCCCCAGGGCAGGCTGTGCCCTCTCCACCTCTCCACTGAAATCATAGGCACAGCCTCTCCCAGGGATCCCAGGAACAATAATAGATGAGCCCAGCCCCAGACAGGATTCTCAGGAAAGAATTAATGGAGATGTCTGAAAACAGGAATGGAGTCAAGGGTACCTACACCAGGTCTAGGACCAGTCCCAGCAGAGCAGCCAGTGAGTCCAGCCAGTGAGACAGGACCAAGCATAAGTACTCTGAAACAGCTTGGGCGAGGCGGAGGCTCCCAGCCTGAACCAAAACAGAGACCCCAGACCAATGCGCAGAATCTGTAGTGATGTTCAGGCTGATGCCAGCACCTACTGGTGTGTTCAGAGCTGTGACAGGCTGAGTTTTCCTATTCATCCAGCATATTCCCATCTGACTAATCATACAGTAACAGCCAAAAAATTTCTCCTGCACGAATAAAAATTGTTGATTGGAACATCCATTCTTGCCTGCTCCATCCATCTTGCCTGGACTCCCACAAGGGCACCATTTGCCCATTGGGCCAGAGGTCCATTTAGGCTCAAACCTGGGCACCTGGTGGGTTTCACCACCTTGGTCTTTCTGGGGCAGTGTCCCAGTCAGAGTACTCATTGTCCTTGCCTTGTTGCCAGCCCACTCTTGCTGCTTACAGGCACAAAATCACAGTGGTCTGCAGCGTGATGTGTCTGACTGGGAGTGGTCCAGATGCCATTGCTGAGAAATGTAAGAGTAGAGCTGATCCAGACACCCAGATCTCAGCCAACAGTGCTGGTTACAGAATGAGGCTCATTATAGAATGCAAACATATGGTTTACTTCTACAATAATTAGGCCAGGTGAAGCAGAGATCATGCTAGTCATCAGTTCCAGAAAAGGCTCAAAATTAAAAAAAAATAAATTGATTGACTAGAAATCTTAACTATGCCCAAAATTGTGGTTCCTTCTCTTTACACTGCCTATGGAGAAAATTTGAGATGATTTCCACAGATGTAGGGATATGTAGTATAGGTATAGTGCAGTATGTTAGAAAGTAATCTGGAGATTACTTTCTAGGAGAAGATTTGTAGAGTGAAGCACATGATGCTGAGGAACTGATATGTGCTCTGTGTCTGTATGGGGGACTTTATGGGGCTTGGTCCTGGTCTCACTGCCAGGAATGTACATTGGCATGTCTATCATTAGCAGGTGTAGTACATTAGGTGCATTCTTGGAATAAACTTTAGCTTTAGCTTAAAAACTCCATTTGTGTGTTGTGAGGCTCCTCTATGATATGAACCGATGCCCAATAAATTCTGGATAACTGGGAAATTTCTTCCAAATGAGCACTAATGATCTGATCTAAGACACTAGTATGGATGTTTCTATAGTAGTATAAGGTGGATGAGATTTATCCCACTGTTACAGACACAACGTCACATATTGTTTTTCTAGCTGATTGCAAAGTAGTCAAATTTCTGCTCTAGTGAAGTGTTACCTGCAGGTACAGGTAGATTAGATATCAGTGCCTTTACAAAACCAAATTTTCTACACAACTACATTTAGTTTAGTACTGCTGTCTCTGTACACCTGTACAATGGGAGCCAAACTCTTACAAATAATAATAAAAAACCCCCCAGTCTCTTATTTCTTCTATACTGCTTCTTTAGTATGAATGACTAAGATGATGAAGAAGAGGTGAGACTCTCATCTTTGGGAAATCAGTTCTAAAAACTACTCTTCCAATATCCTCCAAATATATTTCCTTATTAATTTTCCTAGCTTTATTTCCTGGTTTCCTGCATTTTCAGGAATGAACATTTGTTCATTTATATGAAATAATTTCTTTTTACCATCACTCCCATGGTACATTATTAAAATGCTCTAATTGTATCATATCATATTATACTATTCTAATAATATTTAATGCAATTTCATCAAAGTCCCTGATGTACCAAAAACATACCAAAATACTCACAGAAACACATTTACGTGTATGCAGTGAAATAAAAGCAATTTGTCCACACAGAAAGTGGAGTGATTTCAGAGCATCAGTTGCCTGTGCTGCCATGTGGGAGGAGTCATAATTCACTTGGTGCCTTTGAAGGCTTGTTCTTTTCCATTTGCCTTGCTATAATATAGAAACCCCATTATTATCTGAACAGGGAAGTGCTGCAGTGAAATTACCTTTGACAGCATTCCCACTTGTCTTCATCTGACAGTAGTTTTGATGGAGTGAGTACTTGGTGGTGAACTCCCTGTTTGGCAGAAACCGTCTTATATGACAGGGAATAACGCAGCCAGGAAGAGGGGAAGTCATACTTTTCTGAAAGAAGGAAAATGCAACTCTAATTTTTTATGTCATCTCTTCATTCTCACATTTCATTCTGCTCACATTTCAGATGCTCCTTGAAGGCTTGTTCTTAGGATTTCCATCTCTGGAAAAGAGGCCTTGAATAGTGACATCCCAAACTTGAAACAACTCATGTTATTAAGCCATTTTAAAATCACTATTGTCTTATGCAGTGAGTCTTTCTAGCAAGAATGGGAAAGAATGCTAGAGTTCTCTTCCAGAAAGGGTGACAGGAGTTTATTTAACTAAATAATGCTGGTGGCATGTTGGATTTTCTTAAAACAGCAAGATATCTAAGCCGTGGATTGAAATATTTAATATTGCCATTGTAAAGTCAGATTTGACATTGACATCCATGCAGATCAGACAATGTCCCCTTTCAAAATTCTAGCAAGTTGTATTTAGCTTATGTTGACTGTTTTGCACACAATTTGAAATAATAAATATAACTGCAACTAATAACAAGGTCCTTAATGTTTTTTCCCACTTAGTTAATTTTTTTGTATTACAAAGATATTTAAGATAAAAAAAAAAAATTGCTTCCATGAAATAAAATGAAGATATTTTAGTGCAGCATTCAGCTTCAGCAAAGCCAAGTCTTAAAAATTTGGAGGTCTATGAATATCTTTTCTTTGATATTCCCTAGGATAAGAAATGAAAAAAAACCAGAAAAGTTAATTCTAATTTTTTCTACAGGACAAGGAAATTCTGTTATATTAGCTGTCTGATTTTGTTATTTTCCCAAGTTAAATGTTTGAAGGAATCAAGAAACTTCTCACTCAGCCGTCTAAGTTAAAGGAAGTGTTTGTAACATTTGTTTCTAATTCTTATCATGCATATGTTTGTAGTGGGATTTCATCAGATAACTACAGTTATTAATCTCAAAGAGACAAAAGTCTGCAAAAAGCTTTAATACCGTGATTTGCAAAAGGAAATACTAACTTTGTAAGAGGCTTAATACAATATTGTGAAAAGATTAGTATTTGCTTTGAGATATGGTCAAGCACAGAACACCAGCCAAACACTTATCATCTTTACAGAGGAAATACAGAGCTGGGATTGTCCTTGGATAGGTGAATATTGAAGTAAAAATCATTGGGATACTTAGTCTGCAAATATTCTTATGTGAAGAGGTAGGAAGGTTCCATAGCTGTGAAGATGTATCCTTTCAGTTTCAGACTGGGTGATTTATTGCTTCCTCTGACAGCCCTAACTACGGCTTTGGAAAGGCTTAGAGGTTGGAAGCTGGTTTGCATCTGACCCACTGACTCCTGGGAAAGGATCCGAGGAACATCCTGTTAAGAAACAGAGCTTTTCTGATGTATCATAAACCACAGCAATGAGAACCAGATATCTTGTTGGAGTTTCTTGGCTGTGATATGTGATAGTGAAGCGTGGTCTGTCCATGGCAGACTTACAGGTTAGATGGTATTAATCACCTCAGTTTAAGTGGCTGGTTACAAGTACTTTGTAATATAGCTCGTGGATCTCTGTAATGCTCAGAACGAGAAAAGTCAAAGCACAAACTACAACACAGAAATGTAGTAAAAAGGAAATGTGTTACAAGTTGGAAAATAACTATTTTAATGGAATTATGACATGATTGAGTAACTGGAAGAAAATTAAAAATTTTCATTTTTTTCATAATTTTGTTTGTGCAATCTCTTTAACAAAACATAAGTCTATAATAACACATTTCTCTTACTCTCAATCTGCTGGTGCAAGTCAATAATATGTGCAATGTTCACATTTTCAGGATTTTTATAAAATTTTGCCTTTATGTTTTTGAGATTTCTTTTAAAGATCTATTCTTTCCCTTGCAGTTTGTCTGAGCAAACAAACTGGTTGAGTTAGCAACTGGAAGGAATGAAATACTACTAACACCTAGAGAGATGTGTTTCCAACCATCACCTTAATGAGGTGATTTGTCTTTGAAGTCAGCCTGACCCATGGGTAATAGTTTTATACCAACTCCAACACCAAGAGCAGCTTGCCAATATTCTTGTCTTTTAAGACTCACTGTAACAGTCATCTTCTGTGTTTTCAATTAAATAGATGTTCTACAGATATACAACTGCAATGCTTCTCAGACAGAAGAAAATTCTTTCAGTTGTTTTGACAATATAGGCCTTTCTCTCTTTATTTGAACATAAGTCAGGGGCTCAGATGTGCCCTTAGTAAAAGTTTGGATTGTGGGGCTGGTAAAGAATGAGTAGAAAAGTAGCACACCAGAGGTAGTGGGAGTCTTCACTCTGATTCGTTGGTTCCAACCGTCCAATTGTCTGAAAAAGAATAATGATTTATTTGAAGGTATTTTCTTTCTCCTCTGCCATGCCCATAGCTATTCTCTATCTCATTTCTTTATCTTATGTACATAAATTTCACATATCTGGTTAGATAAGTAAATAAGATGTGACTTATAAGATCTGCAACACCAAGCCATTTACTACTGTGATGTCTAACGAAGTCTAACTCAAAAAAAAATCTTTTTGTATGAGAGGTGCATTTTTTTTTTTCATTTTGTAATTTTCATTTTTAACTAGGAAATATCTTATTGAAATATTTCAAAACAAATCAGTACAGATAAGAATACTGCAGTCTGGTATTTTGATTTAAATTTTGATTGAATATATAAACAAAAATGAAATATTGGAAATCATGGCAGATAAAAATGTTTGTGTTGGACTAAACCTTCAAGCAAAAAATTCCTTTAAATTTCATCCTTCTCCTTGCTCTTTCATTCATATGTATTCTACAAATTCAAAAAGGAATTCTGCACCCTGAAAATATTAAGGCCTAACACATACCAGAGTCAGTGTCAATCTGAATTCAGCTGAACCAAGTATTCAAGAAGTTAAATATACATATACGTGTGCAGGAGTGGGACATTATAGGAAATCTTACTGAGACAGAAATACTAACAATTTTTCTTTTTAAAAAATGGCAAAAAATTGCTTAGATGAGACTTAGGCTTAGAAGTCATTAGCACATTTTTGAAAGCATTTTTCAGTATTTTTGAAAATGTGCTCCCTCAAAATGCCAATCACAGCTTCTCAGCATTTAATTTGCTTTGACAGTTTCAGTGGCCCTGCTGCTAGTGGGACTGCCTGGTGTGAGGCTGTGGCTGAATTTCTCACTGGTGCTTTGACAGGCTTCAGGCATAAGAAAGGCGTCATCAGTTCTCTGCAGACCATGCCACAGCAACAGCTGACCCAGCTGGAAAAGAAGGTGGGAAAAGGAAAAGGTGAATGGAGACCTTTTAGAACTCAGTTAGAAAAGAGAATAAATAAAGTTCATTTCAAATATTTGCTTGAAAGCGTCTTATTGACCAATAAATTTGTTAAGGAAAAAAAAACCCAAACAAATGGCTACACCATCTGAAAAATACCTTTTAAATATTTTTCATTGTTATTTTGTAGAATCATTCCAAAATCAATTTTGATTTGTTTTTCTAACAACAAAAAAATTACAACTTCTCCTTTCTTGTTTTCCTTTTTGTTTTATATTTATTTATTTGTTTTGTTTTGTTTCCCAGCTGTTACACTAAATTGTTTGCAAGAAAGGAGAATTCTCTTTTTAAAAATCTCTGTCAGAAACTCAAATTATGCTGGACTTCAGTTCAAAGTCATTAGGAGTAACTAAGATTTTCAAACATGTCTAAAGAAGATGGATGATAAAATGCCTTCAAGACATATCTTTAGTATTCTGGCCAGTTCCTCTGACTCTCAGATGTAGGAGTATGTGTCATCAGGTACTATGATGCCAAGACAAAAGTTAAAATTTCATGGCTGCAGATACTTATACACAGAGCCAAAGTGACAAGAAAAAACTATGAAAATATGTTGATCCTTCTTGTAGAAGCCTAGATTTCCAAGCCATTTTACTGCAAGAATGCAGATGTGAATTATGATCTCTTTTTTCCTCCCCACAAGCCTTCACTTTTTTCTTTGAACACAAAAAAAATAAAATCAGATTAAATTTCCTAGGGCTTAAACAATGTGCTGGAAAATCTTCAGACAATATTTTTTTTCATAGGAGACATTAGATGTGTAATTTCCCTTTCTTCATTAGAGTTTGAATTTTTGTAGACCATTAAAGCTAAATTTGCTGAAGAATCTCTAAAACCAGTAACTATACTTTCTTTTTTTGTTATTCTTTTTGGTTTAGAATTTTCTTTTTATGCTTTCTTGAACTAGCACTAGCAGTCATATATGTGGTATCACATGGAAATAGCAATTGTTATTGTTCATCAATCACCACATCAGCCTGTTTCTGGACCAACAATAACATACTGCTCAAAGGTCTGCCAGGCTCCTCGGTGACTGTCTCTTAGTGAGAGAAATTTAGAGTTCCAGGGCTCATGCATTTCACTGCTTATAGTATCCATACTCTCATCTCTTTGCAGAGTGGATATATTCTGAATATTTCAAGGACGTATATATATTTAATTAGATGTTGATAGTCCCAGAAAAATTTTGAGCAGATGGGTCTTCTGCATACCTTCTTTGTCCATACTTGGTGACTGTCAGAGAGCAGTGAAAAGGTGACAGGATTCCACCAAGCCCTACTATGGCTATATTAAGGTAACTTATAAGCATGCTCACAAACAGAATCTCTTGCTGTCTCAATAAAAGATGCAGGTCCTACATGTTTATATACTTTATTTCTCTGCCCCATGTCTGCCATGGAAACAAAACATGGCTGTTTCTGAAAATCCATGTTAAAGTAAGAGAATGGTAAGCCATATGACAAAACTTAAAAAATAATGGAGGAGATTGTACTTAAATTTTCTTAAAAAATAGGTCACCCTTCAGAAAGACAGAGATGTTGAAAACTTCAGTGAGAAAGCTGAAAGTCTTGGATAACTGGTTAGGAAGTGAAGATTATAATGTAAAGTGGTTTATAATATAAACTGTAGAAAACTATGAATAATCCTTACCTACAGAAGTCATCCCATTTGTAAGACATAAACAATGAAAGCCATCTGCTCTAATAAATACAATGGTCTGTTCATACTTAGTACATTATTATATACTAAATTAGATGCTAAATTAGAAGAATTTAGCTAAATTAGAAGAATTTAGCTAAATTGTAAGAATTTAGCAAAAAAGCACAGCAGCCGAAAACAAGTCAGCTTAAAATTCATGTCAAGAAAAGAGGGGTATGAAGTAACAATTTTGCAATCTTTGCAAGGGAAAAGTAACTGAGAGTGAAAAATGCAGAAGTCAAAGACAGTCTGACCTTGGGGTCAGAGAAGATGAAAAAAGTTATTCAGAAATGCACTTTTTTTAAGAAAAAAGAAAAGAGAGAGCCACTGAATGCAGAAAGCTGAAAGCAGAATCTTAACACGGTAAATGGGAATAAATGGGTAAACATGAGGAAAATGTCATGTTCATGTTGATATGTAGAAGTCGGCAACTAGAAGAGCAAGAGGCATTTTCATATCATATCCCCAGCCAAATCTTAAATATGTCACTGTTCTCCCTCCGGGTATTCTACAGTTTCTGTTGTAGGGGTATCCTTGTGATCATTTCTGATCACCTCTGAACTAGCCTCTGGGCTCAGTTGTGGAGATAACGATGACCAGATGATTTTGGTCAGATCAAAATGTGTTTAATGAATCAAATTTTTTATAAGACAAACCATGATTACTTCAGACAGTGGGTTTGACTGATCATCATCTTCTAGTCTAGCCTGAACTGTAATGTTTGAGAGATGCTACAAGAATTCAATAGTAAAGTACTTTTTGAATTTGTTTTCTCAACCTTACTCTAGTCATGTTAGTTTGTGTCCATTTCTGCACCTCTGTCAAACGTGATAGTTCCACCTCTATATCCACAGAGATATGATATGTGACATTCACTCTTGTCCTGCCATGAGGGGCCATGAGAAAGTCTGCCTTCATACCTTTTGCTACTTCTGCATCTTCATGAAGTATCTTCAATGTGGTAAATACTTCTAGTATTTATCTCATTGAAGATACTTCTGAGTTTTTTCTTCTCCAAGCTGAACAAGCCCAACTGTCTTAGCTTCTCCTCATATGAGAGATGCTCCAGTTCCTTGATCACCCCCATGGCACTTTGCTGGACTTGGTTATGATGTCTCTTCTGTCCACATCACCCTGCACACTACACGTGTCAGTCTTGTTACAGAATCATAGAATCACAGAATCACAGAATCATTGAATCATGGAATATGCTGAGCTGGACTTTCTTACTTGATAGGGGCTCTTCATGTCTCTCCACCACTGTTCCTAGTTTAAAGCTTTCCTCATCACTTTGGCCAGACTGTTGGAAAAGACGTTTTTCCACCACTTACTTGGGTGGGTCTTTTCTCTTCCTAGCAGTCCTTAGTTCTCAACAAATATATGATAGTCATAGAAACCAAAGCTCTGCTGTTGACATCAGCTGCACAAGCAGTTGTTGACCTAGAGGATATGCCCACTCCTCAACACCTTCTTTCCCCTTCCCCATCAGGATCAAGGAGACACCACCAGCACTGCTGTGCTCTTGAGTGTCTCCTCCAGCCCCAAGCAGTGCTGCTTGAGATTTTCCTGGAATTCTCTGGTACTACTATTGGTGTTCACATAAAAAAACAGATGGGGTCTGCTGTTGCCTGAGGACTAGACAAACCTGGGCAGTCTTCACACAATATCCCAAACTTACCCCTCTATCGAGAAGCAGATATCCCCAAAGAGTAGGTCAGGTCAGCAATTGGAGCCTCCCCTCTGCAGCAAGAACAGTGCTGTCACTTGCCACTTCCTCCTGGTCCTGCCATGTGGCTCAGTCCCAGCTGGTTCCTATCATTCATTGGCAAGAGCTCCCAATGCCTCATCTACCAATCTGCAGGTGGTTCAGGAGCCATCCTCCCTGGGTGCAAGAAGTCATCAGCTTCCAACCTCCATCCTCATGGAAATCTCCACTTCTCAGCCTAAGACTGTCTCCACCTTCCATACAGCTGGGGATTCAGGGCCTCAGAGAAGGTCAAGTCAAACTCATTCTCTTGATCCATGCCATTCTCATACTTACACCACAGATTTTAAGCTACCCTTATTAAAACAATACTTTTTTTCACTTTGGTGTTGTCATGTAAGCAAATTTAATCTAACTACACTAATTCTGAGAAGATAGGATGAAGAAGTAAAGGAAAGGGACTGAAAGAGTAAGGAAGTGATTGCTCCTTTGTCTTGCTTTCACCAAAATTCCAGCAACATGCTATCATTAAGAATGTCAGGATCAGTCAGAGATAATCAATCAAAAATAGAAAACTCACAGCTAGTTCATAGCGAAATCCCTATGCAATGAAAAGCCGGTAACAATATTTTCTTGTGTCTGTAAAGTCATGTTTGGAGCCAGGACCTCTTCAGTGAGGGGGTCATGACCGCTCCAGAGGTCACCAAAAGTAATCATACGCTTGTGAAGCATTGAAAATTTATTAGTTACAGTAAAAAAAAATCTTGCCTTTCCGCTCCCATTCTATCCTTCACCTTCAAGAACAAATGTCAATCTATTATCAAGACCACAAAATGTATGCACAGATAATTCTTGCAGGCTTGTATCTGTTACTATGTATATGTGTTTTCCTGCTGGCTTATAGGAAATACAAAAGTTTCCTGGCATCCTGCTGTCTTTTTTACTTTACGGAAGCTACACTGGGATTCTAATAACATGGATAACAGGGCACACAAAAATCTCTGACACTGGCAAGGCATGATCTCAAAAGTGAATAAACATAAAATCACAGAATCATAGACTATCCTGTGTTGGAAGGGACCCTACTCCTGGCTCTGCCTGGGACAGCCCCAAGAATCACACCCTGTGTCTGAGAGCATTGTTCAAAAGTTTCTTGAGCTCTGGCAAACTTGGTGCTATGACCGCTTTCCTAAGAATCCTGTCCCAGTGTCCAACCTGCCTCTGGGAGAAAACCTCTTCTTAATATCCAACCTAAACCTCCCTTTACACAAGTTCATACCATTACATGGTATGTTGGTATGTTCATATCAACATGAAATACTGTGATATGTGAACAGGCCATGGCAAATAGTATTCCAAGATGATCTTCAAGGTCCCATTCCAACCTGGACCGTTCTATGTTTCTATAAAATAATATAAGGTAGATATACAACTTCATTAAATCCCAGAGTAAGGCAGGATGCAAAAGAAGTTGAAGCCAACAAGGGATGGCAAGCTGCCTGCTCTGAGTATGCCTGAGGAAAGAAAAATGTGCCTTTCCAGGATGATCAGCAAATTCCCACCTCATCTTTGCAATTGGGTTTCTGTTGCTGCTGCCAAAGACAAGAGGGAGGACTGGAAAAAAGTGAAGGAGGTATTTCCCGACAACAATAGCTCTTCATCTGAAACACTTCTCTGGCTGTTTTCCCTGGCCTGGGCCTGAGATTCCCCCACACTGGGAGCTGGACCTCTTCCACTTACCTGCTAATTCTTGGGAACCTGAGAAGAGAGTAGGGACACCTGGGTGTGAAACACTGGTGTTTAGTGGGGGCTATCACATCAAAGGAAAGAAAGAGGAGTGGGAAACAGGAACTGGGATGGGAATGAGGACACACTGTATTCCTGAAGAAAAGATGAAGGGGTTCCAGCAAAGAAAGAGAAGGCCTCACTCAGGTCCCCTGGAGCTTCCTGACCTCTTGGCATCCTTCTCCACTTACTATTTCATACTATTACCCCATGCTTACTATTTCTGATGGCACATCGGCAAAGCTACAAACATCTTTTCTGAGTTTATCTGTTCAGGCCTGTGGGGACAGAGGGAAAAAGTTGCTTACCCCAAGCCCATGCAATTCTGTTCTTGATCCCATTGCTCCACAGACCAACACCTGCACTGGTTTAATTTAGACCTGTCTCACCATCCCATGAGCTATACCTATTTTTCTGGAGGGGAGCAAGAGATCTTTGCCTCATGGAAAGGTCATCTTAGGGAAGTATTACCTAGTTCCTCAAGCACAATAATCCTTTGTTTCCTATTTGCTTCTGTTGTCTATCTTTTAATTGGTGCTTTCAATCAGTCAGTCACCCTTTGAGAGTACCCAAGGCGAGACACCTCGATATTTAATAATTTGCTGCAGTGTACAACAGCTAATTGTCTCAACAGAGGATGCCAGCTTTGTGTTACCTTGTAAAACACATCTCCAGATACCTTGTCAGAGTTTGGTGTGCTCCAAACAGCCCACTCCAACAGAATAACGACAATCAGGATACAGGCACAGCCAGATAGTACTGATCTGAAACTTCAGCATGAAAGGACCCAGAAAGGCAAGAACACAGCTCAATACCCCACTCTTGGTCTATCATGCAAATTCTAAATTGATGGGCAAAAGAGATCTTGAACGGTTGGCATTAGGCTCTCAGCAATCTTTGGGACTGAAATCAGAGACCTTTATAGAGTACTAGGAGCAAGACCTCCACCTCAACAGACAGGGCCAAGGTTTGTACAGGGATGACTTTGTACGTTCTGTTGTAAGGGAGTGGGATGAAGAGGTATAAAGAAAATCAGAGATTGGGTTGAGTAGCTCATTTTGTCCCTTACAAGTCTAGTAAGTACCAGGAAGTTATCACACAGTGTGTTGAAGTCAGAAAGAGGGTGGAAAAAGAGGCCTACAACAACAAACTCAACGGAGAGTCAATTAAGACATGTTGCCCCACAGTAGATTATATGAGAGATATATTATAGCAAATAAACAAGTATTTGTCCAAAGCTTATTGCCTAAAGGAACAAGAAAGTGCTGAAGGTGAAATCAGGGTGTGCCTTGAATGGTAGCTGCAGCTTTATCACTCTGAAAATATTCTTAAAAAAAACCGCCAAACGTTAGATGCAATATTTGAAAGGTGGAACCCTCTGAGTCCTGAGTTGGTGAAAGATGAACATTTGGGTCTTATGCACATCTCTGTGTCCATGTTCAAACCTAAGTTATTCTCTTCCATGTTAGAATTCAAATGAAGATAACATCGGAGCTGCTTCACACCTTACACCAGTAATTAGCGATGACCAGTTTCTTTCTTTCTTTCAGCCTCAGTTTCCTATGTGAGTTACATCCACACTGAATTAGGTGAAAATGTCATTTGGGACTTTAAGTGTTATATCATTGCAGCTTACAGTATCATAAAAATTAAATCATGCTTTAAAACATTTGCTTTAGTCAATATCAGACAGCTACAGATAGTAGGAACCATGTGTAAGAAACTGTAGAGATGTCTTCAAGGAAATATGTCCATGACACCTTAATTATAAAAACACTTTTTAGCAATGGTAATGGCTTCTTTAAACAGAAGATTACAGAAGAACTTGAAAGGTAAAATTCAGATCTCATGCTGTTTCAGATAACATTGAAAGCTAAAATTTTGTTTCAGTCTAAGTGTGGACTCTGATGCCTTTTTTTCAATAGGCTAAATTTTTAAGGTTTGGAATCTTAATTTCAAAATTGAAAAGAAGGAAAACCACAGAAGACAAGCTTTTCAAACACTGGAATTCATATTCAAATCACTGAAATAGCTACTTCTAACTCTCTTAGTATCAAAAGATAATTTGTCATATTCACTTTTGAGTTTGGTTGGTAATGCACAGAATCAATGGTTACAGTAATTAACATGGATTAATACAATATTAATTGAATTTCTAATGCACTAGTTCTGGAAAAAAGGTTCAATACAATCTTCTATTTATCAGTAAATTTGCCATAAAGGAGACTAAAATAAAAGATAAAAGAACATCTTTTCAGCTTGAATGACTGAGATTAAATGGCGATATATATCCGCTTTTCCCCAAAAGTTAAGATTAACTATAAATTAGGGTCGGTCTCCCATAACATGGCCAACGAAAGTACAGCACAGATGTGAGAGCGACCCACAGGCTCATAGGATTTTAAGGCCAGAAAAATAACTTGAATTATCTTGTATGACATCTGCTATAATATAGACCATAAACCCTCATCCTGTTTCTTTCCTTCATACGATTAACATGCCTTACTTTAAAGTATTCCAATAAATAGTAGAACATTTCCATAAAACTCTTCAACCAACCTTTTAATTTTTTTTTTTTTGCATGAAGTATGCTGTGGTTAAACATTGGACTGTGGGGAAACTTTGGGCTATTTATAACCTTCATTGGAATTGCTATAGCTGCCCCTCTCATTACAGACCTTGCCTGCAGGTTTGATGTAATTGCATAGGTCTTTTGGTCATTAAACCAATGTGTTTGAGGTTGAAAAAGTATGTTTTATGACAGGCAATGAGGCATCTCAACTGATTTCTTCATAAGAAAGGGTTATTTTTCTTCTTGGGATTGTAAATGGCGCTTGGATTTCAATATTAGGGCCAAGATAACAATTTACTCTGTAGTTTTACAGGACTTTAATATGAGGAAAAGACACTTCCTTCCTGGTGCGGAGTATCAAAACTTCTTTCCCCAGCTGGACCATCAGAGATGTGAAAAGGAAAACTACAGCTCCAGTGATGCAATGTTTTAAAAAATCTCTGACTCAGACCATCAAAACCTCATATAAAACCTGAGGGCTTAATACACAGTAATCACTGGGATATTTGTATTTGCCTTCTTGAATATTTTGACAGCCAAATTTGACAAGTTGCATGGGTGGAAGTTGTTTTTGAGTGGTGCTCTAAATAGACCTTTCTGTTAGATCTAGAGAACAGGCTAAGGTGCTGCTAGGTCTAACTGTTCTCATACTTTCTACATCTGCTTTTACAGTGGATTTTAAGACCAATGGGTGAGAACATCTTTTAAGATGCTTGCATACAGTAATCCTAGTAACAGTCTCTGTTCAAAGATGCTCAATGCTCTTCTGTTTCTGTGCATTATATAAATTGGAAAAAAAATTATGTCCTTCAATCCTTGTTGTGATCTCACTTTCTCTTCAGCAAATGCTCAGAGTTTGAGAAAGCCAAATGCAAAGAAAGTAAATCAGATATTCCTATGTTGACACCTTTTTGTTTCTTTTTTCAAGGAAAAAATTTTAAATGCTTTAAAAAATATTCTCACATTGAATAAGAAATTGGTTTCTGAGGCACAACAGAAAAACAAATCTCTAAATCTAGAACAAAGAAAACTTTTTCAAACAAAAGTGGTAACACTATCAATAATACGCTATTTCTTTTTGAGACTCTTGCTGGTTGGATTTATCAGGAGCCTACTGCAGCAGAATAGCTCTTGAAACAGCCCGCAGCTCTAAAAAGTTGACACAAAGTGTAGATGACCCTCTCTGTAGCTGACACTACTGTTAACAATGATCTTGAGACAGTAAAAATTAAAAGATCTCTTTAGATGAGTGCCCACATATTGGGTGTGTATCAATATGAATGCTACAGATTACAGATGCTAAGATATGATATTATTTTTATCACCATGGGAGGAGGACAGGCACTGTAGGAAGCAAGACCCCATGCTGAGTTTTTCAGCTTTCTCAAAAGTCTCTAAACCTTTCATTCTTAACAAAAGTTTTGAATTTCTTCGGGGTTTTTTTGGTTTTTTTTTAGTCCACAGTCAATGGACAGAAAGTTCCTAATGGAACTTCTTAACCCTGCTAGCTTTCTTCAGGAAGCTTTTGTTACAAGGGATCTCATAAGCAAAATTCTCAAATAGCCTTAGTAAAAAACTAAACAGTGCTTTCTGCAGACACTAATTTTAAGGAGCTGTAATCTATAGTTTTTACATGAAGGAGCATTACCAGAACCCTTCCTGATCCTACTGACTCTATTTAGTAGGTCTTTGTTCCTGTCATGGTTGTACTTCTCTTTGGAAATTACAGTAAGAGGTACTGAAGTGCCTATTCTAGCAGTCACATCCTGACAGCCGTTCTGTCTGTGGGGGGAACTCTTCTGAAATGTTGTCTGCTGTATATCAAGATGGATATGAAAACCTTCTGTCTTTTAGGCTAATTTGGAAAGTAATGAGAACGTTCAAATATTTGAATCCAGCTGTCACCACTCACTCAGGGTGACCTCACTGTGCTAAGGCAGAGTTATATTAAGAGCTACTCTGAGCCAGCTCCATATGAGATGATATGTCTACATGATACAAGTCAGAGTTCATAGAAAGAGAGAAAAAAATTCATTAGGGTAAGTGGAAAAAATAGATACACTTTCAAGCAGTCAAAAACCTTCGGTTAATAAAGTCAGCATACTTCAAAGCTAAATACAGAAGGAAAAAATTACTCTCAGCTTAATAATATGTGTTTATGGTGTGAGACAAGGTACTTGCAAAGTAGTAGACATAGTTATTTGGTTCCAGGAGTGTTCAGGGATTTTCTAAGTAGCTGAACATACATTAAAAGGTCAGTCAAGCAATTTTTAAGTTCAGCTCAGGTGTGGTCAGGAGCAATTTTTACTTTGCTTTACTTAAGGGAATTGGTTGTCAGAGCTATTTCATCCATTGAGTATGTCTCCTTGCAATGATGAATCTGCTGCTTTTTCTGTCAATTATTGCTTCTATGATATTCTATATCTTTAATAGAGCTGATAAACTCATCTGCAGTGACAGTGAAGGATTATTTCTCTCGCAGATGACTAGGAAGATTCTTTATGCTTATATTGTCTTTTCTGTCAGTCATAGCTGTATTTCTCTCTGCCATATTTTCCATTTCTCCTTAATTAATAGAGAAGCCAATTCTCCACCAACTGGTGAGACCATTACTGCTAGGATCTTCAGTAAGAGGATACACCTGAGCCACCTGTTTATATTTTTCACCTTTATGATCTTTTTCTGGCTCCAGCCACACAATTCATACTCTAGCTTATTGAGATGCACACTGAAAGCAGTGTGGCAAAAAAAGACTGTACATTTCTAGCCATGTTTTTGTATTTCCTATCACAGTACTAAATTACTTAATATGATCTTTGCAGCTTGCCTATTAAAAATTTAAGTGTCTAGGGAAAAATATTATGTGGTGTTAGAGCTCCTTTATAAGACAAACTCATGCAAACTGAAAAAAGAGGTGATGAATAAAGCGGGATTTTTTTTTTTTTGTGCAGTCCAGCAGTGTTGCGGCTGTTAAGCCCCACACAAAATACGTCAGTATTCGCATTTCTATTTTCTGCTATTGAAAGATTTGGGTTACAGAACAGACTTAGATGTCAGACACCTGCCTGCATTTCAGCTAGTTACCATACTTCATTATTTGCGTTTAGCAATTGTTAATACAGCGGCTGTTGAAACTACTATTATTCAATCTTCCTCTATTATTATGACACAATACTTTTTAAGATAAAACTTTTTATGCAACTTCCAGACAGTCATGACATGAGATGCTACCATCTTTTGACAGGATTCCCTATGACCTGTGTGACTTATGAACGGTGCATAGACAACAAGACCAAATTTGGCAAAGGTTGTACTTTTATACTGCTTCTGAGTACTCGAATTAGCTAGCCTAATTTGTGAGATCACTTTTCCATTTGTGGGCTTCTTATTGACATAGTACCTGATTTTGTAGTTAGGACAGCTCGGGGATACTTTTCATTACTGAAAGCAGAGTGATCACTTAAAGTATTATCAATGTAAACCTTCATGAAAGGCCTTTTATATTTTTACCAACTTGATTAATTTGTTTTACCTTTTTTTTTACAGCAGTAGACATGTATTAAATTTGCATATTTATTAAATTTTTCATAAACTTCTGTGCAATCTGGCTCCAACAGTAACACCTTCATTAGTGCTAATGTAAGAGCACTAATAAGACCCACTTTTCCCTCCTAAGCAATACCAAGGAACAAACTACTGTTTTAAAACTGCCTATACAATAGCTTTCTATGGTCTGATGATATTATGGCATCACTAGATAGAATTTTAAACTAAAACTGTTTGGGTGTTTTACCTTCTGGAAGGTGTATTACTACCTCTTTTGTTGTGTTGATCTAGGACCTGGCTTACAAAAGTGGGAAGAGTAATGAGACTTTCATAAGATAGCAAGTGAAGAAGATAAGTGCAAAATTGAACTGACAAGCTTTAAGGTGGTAATGTTCTTGCATGCACTGGTGACAGCTGGTTGGAAGACTTGTGCTGAAAAGAAATGGTTCTCCAGCTAAAAAGTATTTGATAAAAGGGAAAAAAGTCTGAGTTTGGCATTTACCTTTGAAACAAACCACATTCCCCAAGAGAATAAAAAAGATTGTTCTTTTCAATAAGAAGACGTGTGCCTGTGTTGCTAAAAATGTAGAGTAGGAAACTGCACTCTAAGTATTCTGAAAGCCTACTTCATGGGTAAAGCACATGAAAAGCCTCCTAACAGAGGCAGAGAAAAGCAATAAATGAACTATTTACTATCTACACTAAGATAGACACATACGACTCAAAAAGGAAAAAGTATCTGGAGGAAGAAGCATCTGCAAAGACTTTGGAATTCCAAATATTTTCTAAAAATATGATTGATATGGATTCATTACACATGAATCCATAAGGTGCTGCTTATGGTCACTCCTCTCTATTTAGATTTTTTATTTTACTCAGATACTTTCAGTATCTAGCTAAATAATATGTCTGTCATATACAATGCATACACATGAAAACCCCAGTCATGTCTATATTTACAGCTGTTGCCCCAAAGATTTTGAGGACCAGCTGTTGAAAAAGGAGAGCTAATTAATGACTCATGAAAATGAAAGGAGTCAAAGCTTACCTTTTCCACTTCCACGAAGCTGAAGATATCAAAACAATAAAAAATCAATAAAATAAAAGGCTGAATAATATAATTAATCAATTATATTATATTATTATTAAATCAATAAAATAAAGGCTTTTGCCAAGGCAAGTTTTACTCTACAATGAAGACAATCATACAATCAATATTTTCAAGTCTTAAAACACCAAGTCTGTAGTCATAATTTAAAAAAAAAAAAAAACAAAAACCCCAAACAAAAAACACACAGAAACAAAACATAGGAAAAACCAAAACACGCCACAAGACACCTGTATTTAATCTGGGGAAATATGAAAATTTTTCATGAACAACTGCTATACAACAGTTAAATTATGTTATTCCATATGATATTTGTGTTTTTCTCTAATTTAAATATGAAGAAAAAAATTAATCTTATGTGAATCTAATTAACTTGAATATTTGGAGTTACAACTTCTATCAACTTAATTTTGTGAGACACCTTACTTCTTTGTCAGAGTACCCTTTAAAGTTACCACCCAACTGAAAAGGATTATCTATCTGTCTAGTCCTCTACATCTTTACCAGTCTATAGATTTGTGCTATAGAAAACCCCCAAAAACTACTCATTTCCATGCTTTTTTATCTCATGCATATATTCTGGAGAAAAAGGACTTGTACACCCCCATTATTGAGTGCATGTTGAAACTGCAATTAAGCTATGTATTTATTAAAGTTCTGTGTTCTGTGTAGGTCATCTCATTTTACCGGTGCATTAGAGGTCAAGACACAGCATTGTCGAAGTGTAATCTCCTTCAAACAGCAGGAATTAACCTTGAAGTATCACAGAAGTGATAACTCTGTTCTCCAAAGAGAAAATGGCATTTTTCTTTCTACCCTGAAAGTGTCAAAATAGCTTCTTTTTTGTTGCCTGGAAGGAAGATACTCCGTTCACACATTATACATTAAAATGATTGAAAAGGAAGAGGAAAAAGACAAGTTGATAAAATTATCAGATCTGTTATTGAAGACTATTTGTGGATGATACTTTTAACTGTATTCAAAAATAATCTATCACAAGGCTGAACATAACTAGTTATCGCAGGTTATTTCTGAACTGCCGCTTGCTTAATATTTTTGGAAGACAAGCCCCATGGGGCAGACTCTATTTCTCAACACATGTGAATACTGTGGAAATCACAATATGCAACAAGCACGATAAGAAGCTTTAATTCACTAATAAGATTGGAGTGTCTAGAACAAGGTGAAGGAATGACAGAAAAGTTCCCATTAAGCATTCAGTTACCAAACAACATACAGTTAAGAAACAAATATTTAAATATTTCCTTTTAGAATGGAAAATCATATAAAACTTGTTAAACAACTGAGATATTTTTTGTAAGTGTTGTTATGGGACTTATTTTTCATTCTCGTCAAGCACAGACAGAAACAGAATATATCTGCATGTCCACTGTGTCTATTTTTTATACATTCCATAAGACTGATGCTCACAATTATTTGGTATATTGAATTTCTTCAGGACATGCTTTATATTATTAGAATTTGCACTGAGCACAGAGATAAATGTTTTTAGCAATGAAGTTTGTGAGCGAAACTACTGTACATCAGATCAAACATTCCTCCATTGTGATGGATGACTTCCCTTCAGCTCTACACTTCTGAAGCTGTTCTGTTTATTTCATTTCAAGCTCACTTTAATCCACAGTTGAAGGAGCCAAATCTATATACAACGTTGAAACGTCTTTGTGTTCCTGTCAGATCTTTCTTTTATTTTTTTACTAATGCTATTTAAAGATTCTCTGCTAGAAAGCTTAGACTATAAAAACGTATACATGTCAATTTTACATTTTTTGTGCAATCTCTATGATAAAATAGCAAGTGATTCAGTAACCTTTAACCACTTAGCATGTCTTGTTTCTCCAGCTAAGGATTTCTTTTGCATTTGGTAAATTGGTACATTGGGTCTTCAGTTTAGGTTAGCGAGAGAATCTTCTTTATTTGGTACTGTCCTGAAAATTAACAAGAGAGAGGTTGCACTTGTACTTGCACCTTTTATTTTTTCACCTCCAAACTCAAGTTAATTGGCCTCTATATATTCAGAGGTGTCTGCAGAGCTTTCAGCATTGATAGTAACTGGCAGCCTCAGGGTTTTAGTGTAAATCCTTTGAATTTTCTGCCAAGATGACATCAGGCCAGAAAGAAACACTCATTAACTGGCCATCCTACAACAAAAACAAAGTCTTGAACACCAGCCAAAATGAAAATGTTTCCCTGTTGTGTTTACACTGGGTAACATTTGTGTAAGACACGATTGTAAGATCATAGAATTCAGCTTTCACCATCTCACTGCTCCTGCCTGTAAGCTCATCAGTAAAAGCTGCACAAAGGGATGTGCTCAGCAGCATGGTGCAGATCCTAAGCCACTGGCCTGGTGTTTTGGTCTCATAAGCATATTAGCCAGCTTTATGGGATTTGCATTTAACAGAACTGTAAGGAGATTAATTACAGCTCCTTAAGCCACTGAAAAATAATGTAAAATCAATTACTACATTATTGGCTAGGCCAGACGATGTGGTTGCAAGCAGGACAAAAGTCAAACGAGCACAGCACTTTTGCTCTCCATTTCAGATTTCCATTAGCAAAGATTTTTCAGATATGTGAAGATGATAATGAAATGGGATAATGGGATAATGTTAGCTAATTTTTAACAAGGGCATTTTCTTTTTTATTCTGTGATGGCTATCCATAAGGCCTTTGTGAGACTACAATGGTCTTTTTTATTTTACTGAAGACTGCTGAAAAATTCTGCAGATAATGAATAGAGGTCCGATGTTTTCTTCCCGTAGATAAACAGCCATGGATTTATCATTCGATAATCAATGCATAGTTCAGTGGGAACAATTCCATTTGTCTGCATCTAGTACAGTACTTACACTGTACTGAATTAATGAGACATTTTAAACAGTTCGTCATGCAGAATCAGATAAAATTTTACTTCTGAAGTTTTGAAAACAGGGTAGAAAATATTTGCGGAGTTTTATTTAGGAATAGGATTGTAAAACAAAAGTACAAACACTCTTCCCACTTAGGTTTGTTTTTCTCATATGCCTGATGTACTCCATCTTCTACAGTTGCTTTTGAACTTGGGATATTTTATAGTGCTCCAATACACATTTAACACAGACTAAAGTCCTACTGGACACAAGTGCATGCAACCAAAGCAGGAGCAGGTTGAGCTCAACCCATCTCTCTTCTCTCTCCTGGATTCAGATAATATCCCACAGCAGAAGACCCACTCTGCATGGTAAATCACACATAGCTGCAACACAGGACAGTGCAAATCTCTATGCATGGGACAGAGACGCACATTTCCAGCTGCTGCAAAGCAGTATAGTCTCATTAGCTGTGAAGGAGGCAGAGAGCAGCTAAAGTGCTGTGAAAGAGCCAATTTTGTGTGAATTGCTATAGGGAAGATAATGGGGGAGTGAATCTAATAAACCCGAGACTGCTATTGGCATAATGCCTATTAAATTCTTCAGTTTTTCATGCTCAATAGTGACTCCAAATCAAAGTATTTTGTGACCCATCAGGGATCCTAATTCTTGGTGTAGAACATATGTGCTAACTGGAAAGGGAGTCCTGCTGGGATTTACCTCATTTCATTACGACACAAAATATGTATTTGGAAAATAACTCTTCCAACTAATATTTTGACTGAGGTGAACTATGAACAGTGAGCTACAAACAATGTTCATCTATGAACATTGCTACCATGATTCTTCAAAGGTGGTTGAGTTGTAATCACACTTGGTTCTGATCAATGAAATACTATTCTCAAAGCTTGCTTGGACATAGATGTCCTAAATCTTTCCACACTGACTATTTTTTTCTACAAGAGAGGCAGGAAAACATTTTAAAAAGTTAAAAAATGCTGGGACTCAAATAGTTTAATAAGATGAGCTTGTATTTTCTGGATGCATTGGTGACACGTGACATTATATTCTTGTACATCTTATTCGTATCACTTCATAATAGTGCGTGGATAAAGTGAGATAATTGTTGGCAATGGGAATGCAAAGCATCTTCACAGCAGTGAAGTCATAACAGGATGTAAATATCCCCTGCTAAAAGTCCCAACAAAAACAGTCTTTAGATTCAAATGTGTAAATATTAAGTAATTCTTGAACCTTATAGATATAATGCGCTGGGATGAATTCAGACTAAATTTAAAGAGGAAAAAAAATGAGCAACAAACCAAATTAAACTCATCGAATTAATTAACAAAATTTTGTAATCCTCAGGGCCATTAAATACGGATTCTTTCAGGAAATCCACACACCTCACTGTCTATGTCAAAATAATTTTGTCTTCCTATTTGGAAAAAAAAAAAAATCTTAAAAAACAGAACTGTCTGACCCCAAATCAGAAGAATTTTTGGCTGGAAAAACAATAAAGATAACCACAAAAGTAAATTTTGACAAGCAAGAATCTGGACGACCAAACGCTTTCTGGGAAGTTCGTCATGAGAACAGAGACTGGTCTCTGCTCATGTACTGAGCAATAAATTTTACCAGTTTGAAAAGCAGAGGAATTATTTGGTTCTGCTGCTTCCAAGTGGGTTGGAGAGCATCCCCCAGCAGACTGTAGCTCTGTTGTGGATTGCAGAGGGATGGAGACTCTCTGAGATCTCTTATTTGTATGCCTCAGCTGTTCTCTCATTTGGTCGGTGGAAAAAGATGGGTGTGAACAATTATGTAAGACATTCTGGAAAAATAAACAAACCAGCTGGTGCTGCCTTCTACATTCGCTTCAGTCAAAATACTCCAAAAACAAGGCAGTGATTAGGAGGAGACTGCTTCTCCTGTCATAGGTCAGGAATGTGACTGTCTGCTTTTAAGGTAAGGCTTGGCAAAATCATTTCTGGCCAGATCCTTGGCACACTGAGCGAGATAGGAATCTAATTGTGTCCTTTTTACAGCTGGTTGTCAAATACTTATCTGATGAGAGAACTTGTTGAAATTTCCCATTCAAGCCACTAAGTGTCATAACAGTCTGAATACCTAAAAAGACTTCTTGGATTTAATAAATCCATTTCAGGGGAAAAAAATATTAAAAATGCTCTCAAGTTACTCAGGTTTTGGTCACCTGCTGACTAATCGCCTCCTGTCTAATCCTCCATAAATTTGAAGTCTCAGTGATTTCCTCTTACCCCCTTCCTGATTGGAAAGTTATATTCTTTTAAAGAGGAAGCAGGAACAATCTCATGTGACACACACAATCATTAACAACACTTTGAAAAATTAGCAACAACAAAAGCACACTCTGAGGTTACTGTACATTTTTTCCTGTAAATTATTCTCTCATTTCTAGCATATTTGTATGAAGAACAATGCAGAAAGTGTTGAAAGAGATATATTGTGTCTGCTTAGATGAGAACATGCTGAGTGTTCATAGGGAGTGGCACATGTCATGACAAGTATTTCTCCTCACCGCATTACCTCTCTTTCTTTCCAGTTTCTCCTCTTCAGCAAAATGCTGAAATGTGACTAGAGCAGTAACAGTGATTAAAATGTCAGATTGCTCTTTCACTTTTTATCTTATTTTTATCATCTACTCAGATAGGTACAGACAGTTGCAGAGGGAAAACGGTAACTCAGTGAGGCTGAAGTTGTTGTCCATTTAAAAGATGAGCATCACACTTTGCTGCTTACTCCATATGAGGGTCTGTAAGCACAAAGAGAAAGAGATGAGAGGGTGCATCAGTGTGTGTGTGTGCATGTGTGTGTGTGCTGTATGCAGAACAATCTTGGAAGCATCAGAAGGTTTATTTTTGGTGGTACGGGTGACACCACATAAATTTGGCAGCACAGCTTGCCTCCTTAGAGAAAACTGTCTATAGTGCTATTATTAAGCAACATTAAGAACTGAATGATTTTGCCTATCTGCAATATAAAACATTCATGAAAATTTCATAGATCCCTTTTTGCAGTAGGCATGCTAAGTAGATTCTCTACAACTGCATTATGGCTGCATTTACAATTCTATGGTTAAAAATATATTAGTAATTTAATTATTAATCCTAATACACAGGGGTTCATAGCAGTCTGATAAAAGTCTCCAGAGCAAGCAACTTCTCTATGAGAAAAGGCAAAATACATCTGGAATAGAAATCAACATGCTCTTCCCCTTTGAAGAATGTAAGTAATCTTCACTAAACTGAATTAATACAAATGTTATTAATTCTTTGGCTGGATATGGACTAGCTTGCTGTCCATTCTTCCCCAAGACATACCTATCTGCAGAAGGACACTCATTTATAGGAGATGTCAGGGAAAGCCTGGTCATCCTGCGCCTTCACAGAAGAGATCTGCAGTCTGCTACTCTTTGGGAACAGTGGAGTTCCTCTGTGTCTTTGCCATTATGAGTACTCCTGAGAAAGGGTAGGATACAGTGTGCCATGAATGAGTTGCTTACATCCCCCAGAGGATCACAGGCAAAAACAGGTTTAATTCAAAAGTGAAAGCATGACAAAGTTCATTGTCAAGGTTCACTTCTACTACGCACTGGATGGCTAAAGGACACAGAGAAGAAATAGGTTAAAAGCTATCAACCTAAAAGTACAATCAACCTTACACGCGTGTTGGGGATGAAAAAAAGGTAAGGATGGGAAATAGTAAGGTTAAAAAGAAATCATTATGGAACAGTATTCCAGCCTGAGTCTACTTGGATGCAACCACAGTACTGTGGAGTACCGAGATTTTAACTTCTTTAATGTGCAGCGAAAGTTTAGAAGATCTGGTAAGCAAGTCAGAGGTCCTTGTTGCTTCATTGTTAGGCTCGGTGTCTGTGTTTCAGCACAGAAAAATGTCCCAAATGATCCTAGTTAACTTTTCCAGTGATTCCAAAGTCCTACAGTCCCTGAATAATTTGTTGTACTTGTGTCACTGCTTTAACTTGATACTTAGGCTGTGCCTATATCTAGCTAGTCTATAATCACAGCTGTTTCTGATCACATTTCTGTTGAAGACAGGATAGATATATCTTTCTTATTTTCTTAATTTCCCATAGAAAAAAAATCCTTTATTCAAACTGAATGCCACACAGATAACTTAACATCTTCTTTCCTTTCTTATGGGTAGTCAGTAAAACTCCATTATCAAAATAGTACCCAGTTTTATGAGTTTCTTTGACCTCTCTAAATCACGGAAGGCTAACTCTTATGGATAATTCATTTGAATGTGAAATTTGTGATCTTTATTCTATTTGAATCAAAAATCTCAGCTTCTCTATTCACTTGTCTTGGGTGAAATTTTACCCATGTCAAGGGAAAATGAAGCAGTTGCACAGCTCTTTATCTCCCAGACATATTCTAGACAATAAGAAATAGAAAATTTATTTCCAAGAGCCATAACTTAAGGAAAAATTAAAGCAACTTGGCAAACCTGGCAAAAGTTGAGATAAAGTCTCTTTCCTAATGACAGCTTGTAAACTAGGGTGGAGTTCTTTCCTTTTAAACACAAATCTTTGCTCAAACGGCAATATAGTGTTCTGACCAGTGCTAGAGAGTTCCAATCAGAAGATTGCAGTGATTTCTTACAGTTTTCTATTGAATTTATTTGATTGGTTAAAATGCGAAAGTCTAAAAGTTATTATAAGAAGCTAGTTAATCAATCTAAAAAATATTGGAGGTTCAATAATGCAAAGATTATACCTGTAAAACTTTACAAACATAGACTGTTTATGAGAAATGAAAGATGGTGGGGATTTTCAGGTAAAAATTCTAATTTGCACAAAATTTTGATTCTCCATGATTCTCATGCCATTTTGTTTATCCTATACATTTTAAAGTTCTTGATTTACTGACATAAAGAGTTGTGACAAAAAGCAACAAGGCTGTATTCAGCAATTTTTCTTAAAACTCATTCTGCCACGCACTTTTGTATTCAGAAACACATGTTCTTCAACTTCTTACACAATCTTTCCATGAAGGAAAAGAAACCCTGTGATTTATTGCCCAGTCAAAACTGTGTTGCACACCTAGCAAGATGAATATTTATGAACTTTTCACTGTCTAGATCCTTATCCTGTACTGCATGCAGTGAAAACATACTGACTTACACTAGTCAAGAATCTTTGCTTAATACTGGAAGTCTTATCAAAAAAATTTTACCAGCAATAAAGAAACTAAAGACAAATTTTTCAATCTGAAATATTCAATTATCTCCATTAGTAATATACCTATAAATGTTGTAGTAGTGTAAGTCTATTTTAAGTCTTTTAGGACCACAGTTTTCACCATTTCCTACTCAAAAGTAATACTATATAAAACAAGAACTCAGTTTCTGAATGCAAATAAGATTTCAAAATGTGTTGAGGAAACTTGTGCTTATCTAATAAGCTTCAAAAGATTGGAAATGGAGGGTAGGAGTGAAAAATAATATGCTTAGGAAATAAATAAAGAAATATTTCTATTTATTTGGTTTTGAAAATAGTTGACATGGTTTAGGTCAGCTGGAATTTAGTGGCGATTTCCTCCGTTTAGTGTCTAAATATTCAGATGTCAATAATATTTTAACTAAATGAAATTGTTATAATTACACTTACTCAATTTTTAATCCATTTAACTTTAAATGGACATTCCAGATTTCATTTACTGCTCTGGATGTTAATAAACAAACTTATGACATTTGATATAGTGTCAAATCAAATACAAAGTTCTGTTGGAAACATGTTTTTCTTCAGTCCTGAAATGCACCTTTAAAAATAGGAAGTTGAAAAAGAGCAAGCACCAATCTATCTCATTTCACAAGATATTGCTGAACACAAAACCCCCTTAGTAAAGAGCAAGGAACAATTTGCAGCACAATATATTTGCTCCTGAAGAACTAGGCCAAAAAAAAAAGAAAAAAAGATAGGCCATTGTAGTCAAAACTCTGTAAAATTTGTATAAATTGCATAAACTCCTATTTCTAAAAAGCCCGGGAGACAAAGGGGAAATTGAATGAAATTCTGCCTCTTTCAAAAGGGGAAATTATGCCTGACATATGTCAAAATTCCATCCCAAGAAATATAGCGGGATGGATTATAAGAGAAATGATCTCTTGGCTTTTGCAGCCAATTGGTGTTGGCTCCAGCTCAGGTATGTGACAGGAGGTCACAAACTTGAATTGCCCTGCTAAAGTGCTGACTTGATAGAAAAATCAAAACTTCGTTTGTTGCCATACGGTTTCCTCCAGGTAATAGCCATTTACCTATTTGCACACTCTACACACCCTCTCTTCTGTAAAGCTCTGCACTTTTGTCAGTATTGCCATAAACTACAGCCAAGGGACACTGGCTAATGGATTGATTTATGTTTAAAAACTTACCTTGTAAAGAATTGATGTACTGCCTTCATAATTTTACTTTTTCCAAACCATATTGCAGCATGCTAACCTTAATTCCTATGAAATAATTTTCTTTACAATTCAGTTGTTATTTGGACATTAAAAAAAGTACACACCACAAGACCTTTCCCTGGTCTTTTAAAAAATGCCTTAGGAGAACAATATCTGACCATAAGTTAAATACAGCTTCTTTAAACAATCCAACTTGTGAGACTTTGCTTTCATAACTGATTAAGTAATGAACAGTCTGGATGTTTTGCGGCTAAGAATGTACAATATTTTCTTTTGCTGGAAAGTATATTTTATAAAGCTCAAATGTCTGGACTGAAAGGAAAAAGGAACGAAGGCAAAGTAAAGCAGAATGTCATCAGGAAGGGTCTAACTAAAGCATTTGATTTGCTTCCTCCTTCTATTTGTTTTCTTTAATATTAAATAAAGTCTGAAACTCTGCTAAGTAGAGGTTTTTGTGAAAGTAGGTATTAACGGGCTAATTGGTCACTCATTGCTTAATACATTAATGATATAAACACAACTGACTGAAAGATTTCTTATATGCATAAATTTTGAAAAAAAATGGGACATTTAATATCGAGAAAAATATCTTTAAGGGGGATTGGCTCAGAGGCTCTTCAAGATAAGTCTCATCACTGTTCTGTTTATACAGAAACACTAGAAAGGATATTGCTTGTCACTGAATTAATGTTTGTGTCCAAGCCAGATGCACACAACACCTTCACCAAATGTTTCTTTGATGGTGAAAGCTGGTCACATTACTACACAACTGAGTCTGTGCTCATTTTTACGCTAACAACAGAAAACTGCTTTTAGACAAAGCATTTAAAGCTGCTGTACTTGGAGTATGGGTACTCTGTTGATGGCTGGACACATGTAACACTGTTTAGTTCCTTGTAAGGAGGGATCTTCTTGCAGGCAGAAAGGAAAAGGGAAAGAAAAAAAGAAAAGAAAAAGGAAAAAGGAAAGAAAAAAACAGAAAAAGAAAAACAAACAAACAAAAAAAAAACAAAACCAGAAAAGAAAAGAAAAGAAAAGAAGTTTAGTTGGCTTTGATTTGCTTTTCATGCTAATACATAATACAGACATAAAAATTGCTCACTTTCTTAATACAAACACCTCCATAAGTATTTTTCATCCAAGCTTCTGTGTAGACCCCAAAACATCTAGACTTAGTTTAGGGTTGTTTTCATCTTAGGCTGACTGACCTTTTCAGGGCCATATCTCACAGCTATAACAATGCAGACCTTGTGACTAACCTCTTTAGCAATATTGGATTCTGTCTTGTCAATTTCAGTTTGGATTGCTATCTTCTCTTACCTTCCAGCAGTAGATGTGTGTTTCTGCCTCGTATCTGCTTTTTTTCCCTTCAGTTCATATCACTGATCTGCTTACATCCCTGTGTTGGCCATGCTTCTGCATTCACACAAGCCTCACCCCTGAAGATAGAAAGCACCTGAGAGACCATGTTTCTGTATGCTGCAGACTGGTTCAAAAACCTCCACTTTAAATCCTTAGAGAGCCTTAATTCAGAGACATCTGATTCAGCTCTTCAGGCATATCATGCCATCTCTAGAAAATTAGGGGGAGAATTGATTGCCTAGATGACATCTCGGCATGCAAATGAAACCAAGTCGCATGAAGCTGAACAGTTCTTCAGTCAGGAACCAAAACAAGGAAGCAATGATTATTCTGTGATGTACTCCTCTCCCTCACCCTTCTTCAGCACTCTTAGATGCTGTGTTGGATTCATACCATGTTTTGTAATACGCAATTACCTGCATTGCAGCATACCTGGACGGCTGGAGTTATCAGTACACGCCAAGCAGTACAGCGAACACAGGTTGTTAGTAGTCACATGTGTCACCAGGTGTGCTACCTCTTGAGGACAACCCTCACTTGTGGTTCATTTGTGCAAAAATTTAGAAATCATTTTCCAGCAGAAGGTGAAATCCCTAGAAACAAAATTACAACGTTTTCTTAAAACTCACACTAATAACAAAGAGTATCCATTGAATGCCTTTCAGTAATGACTGCTAACAATCAAAACAAACTATCCCAATTACAATTACATATAAGAATGGGCTGAGTGAAAATGCACATTATGAAAAAGCAGAAATAATGATAACTGAATTGATGATATAACTCCATTTCAGCGTAAGGGTCCTGAAATGACCAATGTGTTTCCAGCAGCACAAAATAAAACAGCTTGCATGGAGCAGTTTAGTGCAACATTGAAAGCTGGCAAATTGGCCTCTTGAACCTCTCAAGCTTCACATCAGTGAGTAGAGCACATGCTTAAATTCAGCACCTGGCATGTGGCCATTCACACATAGCAAAGGGTAAAGCAGGTGCTGGGACCTCAGCCCTGACACATCAGGTTATTTCTGCAAGAAAGGTAAAAATGGTGCTATTTCCTAGATAACTAAGGCATTTCTGAACCGTAATGACTTTGGTAAATCTAATAGCCAGCCTGTGCTGTGATTAACAGAAAAATAGAGAGGATCATGGGACACACAGAATGCAGTCACCCTTTCTTTGTCTCATTTTTCTATCACTTTACTTAATAACACTGCAAATAAGAAGACTAAGACCAGTATTAAAAAATAGGGTGAGGAAACTACAGCTGCCTGAAAAAGTACAGCTGTGCAGCTCAGGTTCTGCTTCCAGGCATGCTTTGTGTAAAACAAGTGAAACTGAAAGCTTATAATAAAAGACCAGTGATCTGCAAGATTTTGCAACTTGTTATGTAGTTCATAGGAGGTTTGCTAAAACCATGCTGGCACAGATGAGAAACAGAAGTGAAAGCAGGAAGGAATTTGCATACAGAGTGCAGATTTCATTGTTCAGGACAAAGCTGCCCTTGATTTGCTTCAGTCATTGTAACAATCAGCCCAGCCAACTGTTTACATGCTCTCCATTGTGCTGGTGTTGGCTAGGAAATGGCAGGCGCAATGGGATTTGCTTTCTGCTGGCACTCTGGGGAGCAGCAGGAGCTCACACACTTGACAGACAGACAGACAGGCAGACGGGCCTCTCTTTGCAAGAAACAAGAGAGTGGCTTGCTCGCTCTTGAGCTGTGCTATTGTGACGATGAAGACAGGAGCATGTGTGGCTGAAAGCAGGGCACACAGCACGGTTTGGGTGCCAGGGGAGAAAGGGTGAAAATTACAGCAAAGTTCTGAATGCTAAAATCTCAGAAGGCTTTAGACAACTACCCCTCCCTGCCCAACTACTTGTATCTCAGCTACTCTTAAAAAACTTTTCCCATTTTTTGGGAAAGAAAGACAGGTGAGGGGACAGGTCAAGTGTATTCATTCATCACTCACAATGGTTAGGTCTGTAAGAAAGGAATGAAACTCAAGCTCTCTGAAGGGATATGGAAATATTGGTCCTTTTGCTGTAGAAGGGGTGGTAGTGTTGCTGCTGTCATAGCAACACAGTCACAGCTATAAATATAATAAGCTCTCAAATTTAAATATAATCACAATCAAACAGAAGGTCATGAAAGACAATCCCCCTGTCCTTTTCACCACCCTCCCTTCATTCATGACAGTCTTAATGGGTTTAGGTTGATAGGCTTTTCCTTGGCCCACCCCGGTCTCATCTGAAATGCATGGCTGAAAACACTTCTCTAAGCTATTTGAAAAACTTTCCGGAGTGCTTAAAACCGAGATTTCATAAGTTGTGCAGTCTTTTTCTTAGAGCCACTTTCTAGAACAAGAAAAGACATCCCTGAAGAATAAAGGAAGGATTACAGTTGTATGATTGGGAAGAGTTTGTAAAACAATTTGGTTTTGCAATTTGCATTGTTTAAAAAATAAATTAAAAAAAAAAAAGATCTCATGGCTGAGGATCATGGGATTGGAAATGGGTTTGGGAGGGGTTTTTTTAATATTATTTTTAATTTTCTTTTAAATTCCTGAACATAGCCACTTTCATTAAGGCAAATCCCAAACTTATTGCTGGTAGCACTCACACAATCAACACATTACTGAAGACAGCAATCAGCAGTGGGCCACATTCAAATACCTATATTTTTCTTTCAAAATGGAGATGAATTATGCTTTAAATCTTCACTGATTCTTGGTGAAAAAACCCTCAGTCAGCAGTAGTCCAACTTTTTCTCATCAGCCTACCAGCTAGATTTATAAGATATGCACCCTGAAAAGCATATTCTGCTGTCCAAGTAATTGGGGAAATATGATGACTAACCTACAGGATAGAAGAGTGAGGGAAGAGCTCCTCAGCCAAGCAAAACACAAAGGAATGTATACTTGAAAACAGAGAAATAAGACCAGTGCTATCGAAAGGCCAAATTCCCCGGAGCAACAAAATACCCAGGAATATAATTTAATAAGGTAGAAAGCAAAGTAAGCATTTTACACCTCTATTAAATTTTCCTTACAAGTTTTCTCTGCAAATACAGAAAAGACAAGAATGCCATTTCCTTTATACGGACTATTAACATTTCGTTAGTTGTGATTTTTTCATACAAGTCTGACTAATGACTTGAAATGAAATGGCTGTAGCAGGGAAATGATAAATTATCAAGTGTATAACACTGCTTAAAACCTAAACATGTGTTTATAGTTGCTGTTCTGGGATAGCTGCCAAAGGGACATTTTACTTAGCAAGTTATATTATTGTATTTTTTTCCTATAAACAACAAAAAAACCTCTCCAAAAATAATAAGATGAGAGGAGGGGAAGGAATCTCATTTGTTTGCTGCTAGGAATCAGATTTTCAAAGGAATTTCCAAGTTTTCTTAATTAAAGAAATCATTTCTTGATAAAATTTGGGTAGAATTTTCAGTAAAAGTACATGTTACCCACTCCAGACCCTATTTAAAGAAGCAAATCACTCAGCAGGGAAGGCTATCACTGTCTGTAGAGTCAGTTGTAGTACACTGAAGGAGGTGGTGTTTCACTTTTTGGAGTTAGTTGAAGAAGTAACTTACAGTCACACCACTGAGGACTAACAAGCACAAATTATGTTCTCAACAGTTCTTAGCGATAAATGAAAATAACTGAAAATCCATAAATCCTACTCTTGAAGATTTATTCTCTAACAGTAACCATCATACACTTGAATGAAACAGTCTTAATAAATGAAGAAGAAAAGAAAAAGTCTGAAATCTACTATGTGACATTTATTCTTAAGAATCTTTACTTCAAGAAGCTTTTTATTATATAAAGACAGACATTTTTACTTGGAAGGAGATAATAAAAAAGATTTAAAAGTCATCAAATTGTAATCTCACAGTAAATATACACACCATGAAGCCACCAAGAGAAAAAAGGCATGCCACAAAATCAGAAGTAATATTTAACTGAAGAAAATGGAAAAGAGATTAAATGTAAACTATAATAAAGCCAGCCAGAAAATATTTTTCTGACCAGCTTGCTAAAGGCATAAAATCTATTAAGAAAAGCATTTTTAAATTCTCCTGAGTAGGTAGCTTGCTGAGAGCTAGTATGGCCAATTCAGTTAAAAAGGAGAACTAAAGGAAAAAAGACAGAAAAATTAGGTGGACTCTTTATATGCACTACTGATGGAGAGGTATAGGGTATATATAGGTATATATACATTGTCTGGCTGCGCAGGGAAAAAAATATGAAAAATAAGTACTAGAATCAGAGAACCACAAAATGGTTGAGATTGGAAAGGACCTCTGAAGGTTATCTGATGCAAGCACCATCCCCCCACACCCCTGCCTTCCAATCATAGAAAGGATTTTGGAAAAAAATTAATAGAAAGAATGCTATAAGATCATGAGTACCAGACATTATTTATCAGAAAAGTTAAACAAAACTCTAATACAAAATGAATGATCTACCAATTGGTTTAGCATATTATTTTAATTTTCATGATAACAGATTTGATACAAAAATTTTCAGGGTAGTCAAACTTAGAAATGACCATTGAAAATATGAGGTTGAATTCAGTATTCATGAGTGCAAAGCAATGTACATTGTAGACAAAATTATCCTGCTTATATACACCTATGATGATATCCATTAAAGGAGGTAGAAAAGATATCCAGGGAACAGTGTGTACAGTTTGAAGGAAACATTTGTGCTAAAAAATGCCATACACAAAGTTCAGATACAGTTAAAAAGCCATAAAGGAAAGCATTCAAGCAAGGAAACACAAAAAATACTTTGCACCTGTTCCTGAACGCTGCATGCAATTCTACTTGCCTAATCTCAAAAAGGATATAGTTAGATGCAAAAGAAACAACACTGGAAACAGGAACAACCAGAGGTACTGCACAGACTTCATCCAAGAAGAATCACAAAGTAATAAGCAAAAAGTGCAAGAGTCTTAACTGACAGAGAACATCTAAAAGTAAATACAGTACAGGTCAAGAAAATCGTGATTCATAAAATCATGAATGAAGTTGTGGTATTTCTCACAGTATTTGCCCAAGTATGAAGTCATCCAATTAAATTAAGAAGTAGCATGATTACAATCAAAATAAAAGGAAGAACTTCTTTGCACACATTGTGCTAGTAGTGCCACAGGATGTTGTGTAGACTAAAAATAGATATAAACTAGAAAAATAATAGATGGAAGAGAGGCTGTGAGCAGGCTAATAAAGCCAATGTCCTGAACACAACCTACTGCAAAGGAAGTCCTTAAATTGCTAACTGCTACGAGCCAGGAAGCCATGTAGAGGGAAGAACTCTTCCTTACCTGCTTTCTTTGATACTCACTGCCAATGACTACCAAAGGAGGGATAATAAGGTAAATAAACTTTTGATCAGAATTAATGCACTCATTTTTACTTATATTCTTAAGGAAACTAAGTGAAAAGTGATGAGCAGATGGTAAAGAGAGAGAAACAAGAATCAAATAAAATCTATAAAATCAGGAAAGCTGTGAAAAAATCTGGCCTAAAAAGATAGGGACTATGACAAAACAAGTTATTAAAGAAGAGAAACTAGACCAAGCTGACGATTAAAAAAAACCAAGACTATGATTTACGAAGTTGGATGGGTGACTACAGTATAAGGATCCGGTGGCGTCCTTGCTCATATAATCACCAGGGATACTCCCTCCTTCTTCTGTAAAAAGAGGCTACTGGATACAGTGGTTTTGTATAGCTGCACCTACTGATACTAACTTTGCAAGACAGCCCCAAAGGAAAGAGGTATGGGAAAAAAATTAAGAGCAAATCCATCATGTGAACAAACAAAATATAGTACATTCGTGTCTGAGATGCTAAATACATATTCTCCCAGTAATTAAAAGTAGTCTCCTACATCACACAGAAATATGTACTTAACTTTTACTTCTAGACCACTACCCCTGTTAAAATGACCCTTGCTGAAAGCTCCAGAGGGCTGTGAGAAAGTTCTTTGGATGACATGACTCCAATACTTCAGGAGAAATACATAGGTGAGGATAAAAAGATGATAGAGGACAGATCTTAAGCAACATTTGTTTGGGGGTCAGATTGTTGTCCTTTATCTCTTAATCGGTGTTTTTGTAACGAATATTCACAGTCCATTTCTCTCAGCAAGAGTTTCTTCAGTTACCAGACATGGGTCCGTTAGGCAGCTCCATTCATTCAGTCATGTCATTTCCTTGTTTCATTAAAGACAGCTTTCATTTCACAGGCCCAGCATGGGTTTGTGTTTGGAAGGGAGACAGGAATTCAGCTCACTATGTTAATAAAGCCATGCATGGTTCCAGCTTGTTATCGTTAAATTTTACCCTGCAAGGACAATTGCTTTACATTAAAAATGATAATAATAATAAATTCTAACTCTGTTACTGTTGAAATGCAATCATTCTGATCCCTTTCTGCCAACAAAGGGCTACAGATAAAAATGAATGTTTTACTGTGACTGGGTGATGCGGTTCTCTGTTTGATCAGTACATATGGGAGGAGGAAGGCTGTGTCCGAGTGGATCTGTGCTTGCTTTTTCCCTGAGCCTCAAAAGGGTCACTGAGATTGTAGAAGGGAGCAAGAGGTCTGTACAATTTCTTCAGTTTAGCTCTGATGGTGTGTTTAGTGGCCCACTGCTCCTACTAATGTGCTTCTTCAGTGTTACCCTTCATGAGAGAACAGACACAGTTCCTCCACTCCATGTAGGTGCAATGGACTATTTTGAGATTCATTCCTTCCGTACATTTTCTGAACTGTTCTGCCAAAAACATGCTTATATCCATTGATTCTTCAGGACAAAAGTTCCAGATCTCAAAAGAACTTGGGCATTGTGATGCACAGCTTGGCAATAACTAAAAATGTGAAACGGAAGACATTTTCTACTCTGGGGGTGGTGAGAAACCGGAACAGGTTTCCCAGAGAAGTTGTGGTCGCACCATCCCTAGACGTGTTCAAGGTGAGACTGGATGTGGCTTTGAGAAATCTGGTCTAACAGAAGATTCCCTTGCCCATGGCAGAGGCATTGGAACCAGATGATCTTTAAGGTTTCTTCCAACTTAAACAATTCTACAATTCTGTGATTCTGTGATGCCAAGCTTTGAGTGTGTGTGCATGACAGCTTGGGCATGATCCAGGGCTGTGTCTCTGCTGCCTGCTCTTTGCTGGCTGATGCAGTCCAGGAGAGGCTTTTCCTTAGTAGTTGGTGCCTGGCAGTCTAATCTCAGCTCTCAAGTGATCCAAAGTATTTGAAAACTCACCCAGCTCCCAGCCCTCCTAGATGTGTGTTGTGTTACAGGTGTCCCTTGTGATTGTTTTAATGCATCACTTTAATTAGGTTCATTACTACTAGAGATGTATGTGTCCCAGCCCGACAGCTACTTCTGGGTTCATTTTTAACACCAGACAACTTAATGGAGAAAATGTGTTAGTTTCCTGTGGAAAAACAAGAACTGAATATGTCAACTGAAAATTATGAGATAGGGTCACAGAGAAACAAACCAAATAAAATTTGGTCTATTTTATGCTGAAATGTATTTTTCACTCTTAACTGCTCATGATCTTTCTTTTAGAATTCCTCCCCAGCAAGCTCTACCCTGTGAGAAGACAGGTGAGGCAGAGGTTGACAGCTTCTGTACTCCTCTCTGCCTTAACTGGTTTTCCTTTCTATCCAATCTCCCTTCTCAAAATTGAACTATCTTGTCTTCTCCTACCGATTTATCACTCTTAATTTCTTAATGCCAATTCCTTCTCCTTTCAAGTCACAAGGAACAGTCACCAGGACTTGGCATGAGGGACAGAGGTGCATTAAGTTTACTACTAAAGCAATTTCAGAGATGCCACATATCCCACCTGCTATAACAGCATCCTGGTTCACATTACAGGGAGTGTCACTGTACCAAATTTTTAAATGGCTCTCAGATTTCTCAGTTTTAATGTGTATGCCTCTATGAATGGAAACAACAAAACACATCAGCAATGACAGTGGCAATCTGACATCAGTTCATCTGAAAACCTTGTTTCTCCACTCTTCCTTTCATCAGTGCCAAGAGCATGACTTTTCCATTCAAGTGCCTCATACAGGCCATGGGGAAGCACAGTGATGGATATTCTGTGTGGTCCAGATGGCTTCTTCAGTGTAATGTGAATAGCTGTGTGCTCCCCTCAGCACTGATTTCTGTGCTAAGCGTGCAATTCCATTTTTGGATCCTTCTCTTGAGCTTACTGCCTGCATGCCACCTCACCAATATATGACATCTGTGGTAATCCTTCCTTTGATGCCTTCCTTTTCTCCTGAAGAATGGAACTCTTTTGTACACTTCCCTTCTCTATAGATACTCTCTAAAGGTACCATTGACTTATTTTTCAGTATTTGGTAGTATGATCCCATCCTGGGTAAGTTAGAGAAGTGAATGGAAACTAGATAGAATTAAGATGGTATCACAACTAACACTAGCAAGCTATGCCGGGGAAAAAAAAAAAAAAAACCACACAAAAAAAAAACTCCATCAAAACAAAACAAACAAAGCAACCAACCACAGGGAAATGGAATAGATGAAAAAATTCAGTAGCAAAGCAGAAATGTGTGAGAAAGAGCCTGAGAGATAAATGAAAAGAGAAACTCTAAAAACACTTTTTAAAAAGCAAAAAGAGAGAAATAATAATGTCAGCCCTTCCAGACAGATTAAGAAATGGGAACTCAGCCAACACAAGGAATAGAAGAACAATATTATAATTGATTCTTGAGAGATCTGGCAATGAGCCATTTAGCCTGCATGTTTTTACCTTGGGTCATTGCCCAGACTGGACAATTAAAAGGATATTTTTGTCATAGAACCAGTCATTTTATTTCACTGCTGTTGAGAAAAGTGTCGCTACTAACTGTGCACATTGATTTAATCTGTAGTTGTAGGATTTTGTGGAACAAAAAGCACTTGCTATAGCTCAGAAATCTCAGAAACACAACCCCTTCTTAAGGTCTTCTCAAATTAAAAGAATTACTATGTAGAGAGTAGGTGAAATCTCACCTTCTCCACCTCCCCTTCCTCCCCCTGCCACCTTTTCCCCACAGGGAAATTTTAAATACAAACTAACAGCCAAATTCTCCCTTTATGATCACCTACACTTTCCTCTCTCCTGTCCTGAATGCTGACATTTGCCAGAAGCACAATGAATCTTTAAATAGGAACTTCTGAAGACTGGTGTCATTTATTTTCCATCCTAAGCTAGAGAATGGATGGTGGTGAGTATATAGTGTTTTCCATTCAAGACTATTAGCACATCTGTTTTCCAAGGCTTTTTAAGGGTTGCTATGTTTAGCAAGGAAGTTATTTTAGTTGCATCAGATCCCACAGGATTACAACATTTCTGACATTGGAGTTTCTTACAGGTAGAGTTTTAAGAATCTGAAAATTCAGATTGAGTAAATGTTTTCTAGTAGAATTAAACAATAAAATTACTGTAAAGGAAGAAGAGGAATTGAAGGGCTGGATTTGCAAACTCTCATGCTGTAGGAAGTGACTAAAGCCCCCTGTTTCACATGAACCTGAAGGAATTTAAGTCCATAGATCCTAGCTTCCAAGGCAGCAGCTTGTTCATTTAACTGTGGGATCATCTGCTACAACTGCTGTTCCATATGAAATCCTTCAGTTATTATTGTGCACAAGACTTAGAATGAGAATAAGAGTTAAACCTGGATGTGAGACACCTGCATTCCAGGACACTTTCTGAACAGTCTAGTGAAAAACAGCCTAAAAGTTCCATATCACCGAAGGACTTAAATGTGACACGTAAGTTACTGTTTGAGAGTCCTGAAAGATGGTTTTAAAAAGAATTGTGTGAACACAGGAATGAGAATATGCCACAGAATTGAATAAAGGGATAAAATAATCCCTTTTTAATAATTTTTCCCAGCTGAAAGGATTTGGTAAATTTGGGTTGAAGTCATCAAGGATTTTAAAAATGATAACAGTGAAATGTTTGCTTTAGGTAAATTATTATTTCTTGGAGAAAATTTTCCTTGTTGTTTGGTAAGAATTCATTAGTGTCTAAATATACGAAAAATGTAAAAAAAAAATTACAAAAAATAATAAAATAATTGTATTAGATTGTCTTTTCTCAAAATTTTTCTTTCTCATACAAAGAGTTTTGAAGTGCTAAGAGGTTCCTGTGGTTTATATTTATATTTTTATATTGCTGTTCTTGAAGCAACTGTATATGCCTGGTTAGCTGTTAGAAAAAAGATACGGAAATTTATCTGTAAGATAAAACAAGTAATTAAAAAATCTCATTGTCTACACAGTTTGAAGTATAAAAAATAAATCATAGAGCAGGATGTCACAATTGATTCTGCCTAAAAAGGAGTGGGGAGATTGCTTCCTCATTCATCCAACGTTTAGTCAGATTTGATTAAATAAAAATATACAAAATCAGGCTCAGGTCCAAGATCAACACATCTTATTCTAACTGTTTTAATTTTCTGACCATAAATTCAGGACACATATCAGCAGGTCAGCAACTACATTCCAAGACTATTGTCAGTCAAGAGAAATGTAACTGGTTTATATATTTATTTTTTTTCTAACAAATTTATCTAGTCATCTTGTCAGGAAAACCAGATGAAGAAAAAAAGAACATATTTGAAAATTTTTTTTTTTTTCACTCATTATCACTGGGACCATTGGAAAACACTGACTACATTTAAGCCATCAAACAGGAGGTATGCAAAACAGTTTGCTATGCATCTTGGCACACTGGGTCCTGGTACCCTCTGGCATTTAAAACAAGGAGTCCCAATTGTTTTCCCAATGCACTAGAAGCTCTGTGGGATTGTGGTCTTCCCTTTGCCACAGGATCACAGCAACAGGTAACCTCTGGTTATCTCTAGATCAACCCCATACTCAAGGCAGGGACAGTTTGAGCAAGTTTCCCATGGTGGCGTCCATTTCAGTTTTCTCTCCAGAGAGGAGAGAGTCCACCAATTCTGGGAAACATGCTCTACTTCAGACACCCTCACAGTGATGTTTTTTCCCTTATGTCACTGCTTTCCCCTTACCCACGCAGCCACCCATGTCACCCCCTGGGTTAGGCATGACTTGCCCTTGGTAAATCCATGTTTAAGTATCTTGAGTGGCATGCAACAGTTTGTAGCGTAATCCTCTCTCCATCATTTATACTCTATCAGAGCAGTCATAATTTCAAATCTCTTTGATATTAAATTGCAAGAGAAAGTGATTTAGAAAAGTATCAGTCTCAGAACAACTCCGGGTAGATTTCTTGTATGTGTGTGTATGTTCTTGTGTGTATGCGTAAATGTGTGTATAGAATTTCATAAAACAGGTTTATCTAAATCAAGGCATAAAGGAACCAAGGAAATAATCTCCATATTTTCCCTCTTGGCCTTGTGAGTTCCCTAGTGCTGCACCTAGAACATGCAGAGTTAGAAAAGATACAGGACAAAATGAAATAGATGGGATCAAGGATTAATTTCCTTCTGACTTATGTTTTTTTTTTAATGCAACTGTCTTAACTCAATTTGTGTGAAAAAGCTCAGGTTAAGTAGGCTGCACCTGTGTAGAAGAAGATAAATGTGGGTCTTCAGTATGAGAGACTTGAGTTTATATTGCCCTACAAAACTTCTCAATTTTTAAATGGAATATTTCAATAAAATTGCTGAAGTAGGTATGCTCTCCTCAGCCATCATGTTAACTCCTAACCACTGGCAACTGGGAGGCTTTTCCATTCAGCACAGCCAAAGACAGATTAAATTAATAAAAGGGAGCAGGCTAGTGGTATAATCTGATCTGCAGTAAAGTAGTCTTGTCTGGAAACCTCTGACTTTAACATGAATTAAAATCTGAAAGTTTTTTCTAAACTTTCATTGCCTTCCTGCAGAGATTGCAGTTTCATGTGTCACAGCATCAGTCCCAAAGTATTTTCCTTTTGTGGAAGCTCTTTCTTACAGATTGTGAAGATGCTAAGAAAATGTATGTGATATAAACACACATATACACACTGTATGTGACACACTGCATCCAAACTGGAGGTTGAAGGGGAAAGGAAAAAAGGAGGGGGAAAGCCTGCCTTTAACAAGCCAGAATAGTACCAAACATGAGGCTAACTGCGAGAGCACTCTGCTGTCTTAAAAGTAGACAGCTCTGTGTAACAGCATCCTTTATTTCCATGTAATTGGATCTCTTAAAATATGTTTAAGTATCAGTGGGTGAGTATCATAAATTATGTCACTTGGCAATCTTTGAAATCTTTTTTCCCCCAGGGTCAGCAGCAGGGGCAGTGAACCTGGAAGATGCTAACAAGGCTTTTTAAGGCCCAAATGGTCTCTCTCGAAATTGAAAATCTCTTAATCTACTCATTGGATTTTACAACACAAACTCTGTTTCTCCACATATTTCTTTCTTTATACATCCTGAGAAGTAAAAAGAAATAGCTTTTAAAATAGTTTCCACCTGCTACATGTTAGCTTGGATAGTACAGAAAAAAAACCATGTGAATAGATTTTCCTTTTCCAAAAGGTTCTAATTAGTGCCAGAAAAGCCGTAAGGGTCTACACCAGTTCTGATTATGCAAAACTACTTGGGATTTTAGCTGCAATTTTCCTTCATATTCTTCCATTCCTTTGCAATCCTACCGTATCTCTACTGTTTTTTGTGTTCTTTTACTTCTGTATTTCTTCAAATATGACCATCATATCACCTTAGTTTTAAGACTTTTATCAGAGAGCTCAGTGATTGGAGCAGATTTTTACTTGAGACACCCAATGGACTTCGATTATATGTGTTGGGGGCACGTGCATCCCCGAATGACTGCATGATGACAACATGGCTTGTCTCTGGGCAAACTGTGCTCAGTGGCACAAAGCTCTGCTGTACAAACTGGCTGGAGTGGTGCTGCTGAGGTCATTTATAAAAACTACTCTGGATCTTCTCTTTGCAAATTGTCAGTGTTTTGAGCCTTGCGGAGTCAAAGTCCTCACCCCCAAGCCCTTCCTCCAAAAGGTCCATATCCTCCTTATCCTGGGTGCCCCAGAACTGATCACAGTACTTCAGATGATTACCTGAATGTCCCTGAGGTATCTACATGGGTCCTTGCTGCCCAGAAATCCTACATGGTTCTATAGCAGCATTTATGGAATACCTTTATACTGTGATTTCAATATACTTCACAAAACCTGCTGTTTACACAAGAAAAATATCCACAATTAGGTTCTTTGCATATATTTGCAAATAGAGAGAGGAAAAAAGAGCCACTTTACCTTTTGCTTATAAAAATAATCATTGAGAGCAACCAAGAATTTGCAAACAACTAGGCAAGGCTCACTCATAGAGGGTTTCTGAAAATGAAAGAGAGACAACCTGCATGCATGTGCAATTTTATTCTTACCATTGGCTGCTTTCCTTTCTGTGCTATTTTGATCTCTAGGCATATGCTTTTTTGCTTCTAATATGTTTATGCAAATTTGCTCCAATTGCTACTTGCAAGTGTTCACAACATGACAAGTGTTCTGACATATTTATGTGACATACCTGTTGAAAAGATGATAAGGACATTACATGATCACATTTGCAATGCTATAGATGAGGGCTGTCATGCTTTCCATTCTAAAACAATATTTTCAGAGGGTTTATAGTCCTGGAACAAAAATTATTTTTGGACCTTTGTTTAACATACATGACTGGAATAACATATCTCTGGATACAATGTGAGAAAATATAAGTTCAGTAGAATTTAGACATTCAGTGCCAATGAATATACACGATTTGCAAGAAATGGGGTTTTGCCCACATCAGTATACTTTAAAATTCTATTTTTCAGCTGGTTTCAACTCTGCCATAGCTACATAGATTTTAGGATACAAATATGTGCACATCTGTTGTTATTCATATAAAAATAAAACATTCCTGTAAGTGTGAAGAATGAATGCTCCTATGATGCAGGTGGTTTTAGACAAAAGATGGTAACAATTCAAAAGACCTGTTAAAATAGTACCGATGTTTTATGGAAAAAAAAAAAGGGAAAAATACATAGCTCAATGGTTTGCTGCTGCAAGATCTCGTATGTTTCCTCTGCCACTTAGGCACATGTTAAGGACGTTGCAGACAACTTCTATTTTTAAAGGGTTTTTGTTTATGTTCTTTAGGTATATGGAAATGTTCTCCCCTGAAAAATGCTCCTTAACCACTTTGAGAAGCAGTTTTAACAGACATTGTCTTTCTGCCATTTGAAAATACCATCAGCTCTCCTTTGGATTTAAACATAGCATGACAGTTTTCTTGTACTGGTATCAAAGCTTGTGGTACTTTGTCATTCTTTTCCAGATACCTAATAACTGGAGAAAATGGATGATGGCTAGCTAGAAGTAGTTCTCTTTAGGAACATCATCAGCTGGGGAAAAAAATCATCTCCCAACATCCTCTAAAATTTGTTTGAGAGGAAAAGCTAGAGTCAGCAAATACGCTGTTCTTCAGCTACCTTGATCTTTTGCAAAACCTAGTTGTGTCAAATTCCAGTGAAAAGTTTCTGCTACTATAAGAATCTNCCCCCCGGCATGTTCCGTCCTTGGACCTGTCCTGTTGGACCTACCCCTGCCATTGGCTCCTACCCCGTGACCCCGCCCCTAGCCCCTACCTGGGCCCCGCCCCCTGCCCGCGCCCGGGAGAACACCCTGTACTTAAAGAGCAGCACGTGGCGGGGTCGGCGTTCTGCCATCTTGCTCCCGTTCTGCGAGCTTCTGTTACGCGTCCCGCGTCAGAATAAAGGTGAGCAGGACATGCTAAGGGGTGGTTCCTCCTGCCTCCTTCATCGTTTGCCACTGCTGGCTGCGTGAGTGTGCCCGTGTGCCGACAGCACCGGGCTGGGTGAGTGGCCACTCTCTCGTCTGGCCCCCTGAGCTGAAGTAACTTCCCCCTGGCGGGAGATTTCTGTGAGAGTGGTGGCTATCTCGTCATAGCCACGATCCAGCAGCGTTAAGTGTTATCTACCCAGCCCTGCAAATAAAAGCAGTTTCATGGTTTCTCTGCTGAGATTTTGAGCAGAGGACAAGGGTTCAGTCTAGGTACCATCTTACACCCATGAAGTTCTGTTCCTTTGTAGATGTCTTAACCCCCTAGGTGCCTTGAACTCCTTAAACACTGACTCTCCTCACCAGAAAGCCTCCAGAGCCATTAGCTTTAGGTGCTTATTTATGCCAAGGAACACACAGAAACTGGTTTCTACTTACTAGAGAGGGAAACCTTTCACAAAACCAAGTGCTTGTGGGAGCACTGGGCCATGAAGTGTGGAATCACATTGAAATCCTATTTACTCACAGGAGTGCAAGCCAGTGGACCAGGAAAGCTGACAGATCACTGTGTCCTAGGCAAACTCGTCAGGCCACTCTCTCTCCTCAGTTATCCTGCAACCAGCAACAGCAGAAATTGTGCATGTGGAAGGAAAATGAGAAAAGAAGGAAACCAAATCTATTTTAAAAGTTAGAGGATTTGTCTAGCAGAGGGGAAAGCTGCTTCTGGCTCCTTTCCCTCTTCATTTGTAGGATAGTGTGTGACTGCAGTAGAGAGCATAAGTGGAAGCCCACATCCTCCATGGGTCATGGGCTGCTCTGTGGCTTGGGTCCATGAGGGTTCATGGGTCTAACTTCACCAGGAAGGTTGGAGCATAGCCATTCTTTTTTATTTCTAGCATCCAAAGGTTCATAAACCATACTGCATGCACAGGATACACCATCTTCCCCCTCCCTTATACATGCAAATACACACAGATTGAGGTATAGCTTAAAGGCAGGTTTCTGTCCTGGGGTAAACAACATAACTGGAAGGTTACTAGGAGAACAGCAAGTGATAATGCTTTCTCTTTCTTCAAAATAAAGCCAGGCCTGATCCATTATGTGCTGCCTACATGCATGTGGGTGCCTACCATTCCCAACTGGTAAGATGGGCCTTTAGAAGGTAATGTACTAGCTAGAGCTTGTGTACTAGCTAGTGCTTCCTTCAAAATCTGCTTTCCTCCTTCGAATTTAAGAAATTTTTTCAAGGACACTAGAATTCCCCCTCCTTTTTCCCTCTTGTAACAGATCTCAGCACTTTGCTATCTAACCCTGCCTTCTGTCCTGAATAGACTCCATGAAAAATGGAGCTTTATTTCTATTATCCTTTTCAGCATAATATGATTTGAACAAATTTCTTCTATCTGACATTTCTCCTTTTAGCCTAAAACTTTATTTTAATTCTACGAGAAAATGAATAATGATGAGGTAAAAAATAATTAATTCCTCAGATTAAAAAAAATTAATAAAATAAAAACCATTCACGTGCATTAAAGAATAAAAACTGTTATAAATTGCATTCATTCAGAGAAAAATAATTCAAAAAAATCTTTACTTTGTAGATTTTTATGTGAATCATGTGAATCATTCCAACTTCAGGAAGGAGTAGGGCTGATGTACCTTGTACTTTATCCTATGTGGGGATTTTTCACAAAGAATAAATCAACAGTCCTGCATGGAAAGACAGTCCTCCTCAGTTTTCATAACCCCACATGTCCACTGGTAAATTTATGCCCTAGTCCACCTGCTACCATGGCATCATGCCCACTCATACTAGGTGAGTACCTCACAGAAGCCAATCAACAAATCTCTGAACGGCTTGGGGAGGTTAATACAGAGAATACCAAGAGTCAGGTTTTTGAAGAGGCTCCTGGCACATCTTGTGTTTTTAATGATTAGGGGCTGTGTGTTACCAGCTCAGTCCTTGTAGCAGGGGACTGGAGCAGATGGCTTGGCAAAACCAAAAGGCTCCTGCCTTTACAAAAATTAAAGATTAATTTGTTGTTTTCTTCTGATAGGAAATTTCATGCTGATGAACAGTATTGAGCTGACAGGCTTATATTTCTTCATCCATCTTCTGTTCAGAGAAAAGCATAACCATCCTTATGTTAACTCCACAGCCTGTCTACATCCTTCTATGCAGTGATGAGAGAATATTTCAGCACTCCCAGCTATTTTGCCTTTGGCATCTCTGCTGTGGTTTCCAACAAGGATGATATCACCATGTGTTTATAGATTTATTTGTTTGTTTTCCGTGATGTGGGCAATAGTCTACTACAAGCTGGCTTGAGCTCCAACTATATCATGTAGACCAACCATCTGGCTCAGGATTAATTAACGGTAACATTTTTAGCCATTACTGCAGATATGGAACATGAGAGGAGAAACCTTCTTATTGGATAAGCGATCACCGTGTCACTTGAAGAAGCCAAATTAGTCAGCAGGCGGTGCTGAGTCCTAGCAGACTTTGATGGTCTGATCTGCAATGGTATGTAATAGAACTGTGCTTCTGAATATTAGACAAGTGCAAAGGATGAAAGGGGATTAGCCTTTTCTGTACAGGGGCAATGGGAATTAACCATGGCTCATAAGTTTTCTGTTGGAAATTCTCATGTTCCTGTGTGAACACCATGTGTAACAACAAAGGGTTTGTGAGATTCAGTGTAATGGAATCTGGTTTTATATTTAGGCAGCTTAATCTATTTCAAAAGACAGAAAGATTGAAAAAGAGTTTTGCTGAAAATGACAATAGATATCCACACTGTTTTTCCGATGCTAGTAGCTCTTTTTAAGGCTTTCCTAAAGCCCACACTCCAAAATCTTTACCATTTTGAACCCCAAACCCTCATAGGAGGTCATTAAGCATATAGGCAGTGGAACTGCACAGCTGCTCCTCCAGTCATACAAATCTCTAGACAGATGCTCTTCATGTTCATGGGCTGTCATGAATGCCAAAGAAACTATTAGAGAACAGATTGACTTAGACTGGATCATGATCCTTGGAGAACTGGTTTCAGACTGCAAGAAGAACTGAGGCATCACACAGTGAGCTGCAGCGCAAATGACGATGTGATCAGACAGAGTTGCCTTTCAGCTAGCTTTTCTCCTCCAGCATTTCTGAATGCAGTCTTGCTTGAAGAGACAAAACCCAACACTAAAGCAGGCTTCTGTTATTTTCTCTGCTTATTTGCTTGCTGAATTTGCTGCAGCTAGTTTGGCTGCTCAACTTTGCCCAAGTCTGACTTACAAGAGATTCCTAGGCACTTCTTTGTCGATCCTGTGTTCATCCACTGGCTGCTGTGATCTGCTACCGGATCTGTTGGGAATATTTGAAAGTAGTAAAGAGTGGGCTAGGGGCAGGCAGTCATTCCCCATCACAATCTTCCCTGCCCTGCAGAGGAGGCCTGAACACAAACTAGTTATTACAAAACTCAGAGATCACATCTGCTCCCCTCCTCTGAGGCTCACAGAAAGATCACATGCCTTTATCGGATCTGAGTGCAGGGACCTGTCTGCCCAAAGAGAGGTGTCATCTGTGGTACATCCCACCACAGACCTTACTTTCTGACCTTCATAGCTACAGCAGATGTTCTTGTTATGTTGTTATTCTGGGGAAGGGAGCCTCTCTGGGCTTCCGGGCTCTCATCCAGCTGCAGCTGTGGAAAAAGGATACATATAATAATAATGGAATCTTCTTTCTGTCGTTTCAGCTTACATCATCTTGGCACCAGCAGACAAGGTAGCATTAGTCAGTCAGTCACAGGGTTTCTGTGGACTTCTCTTCCAAACCACCACCCTCTGTCTCAATTGCCACACTGCTTTTGCTCTTTTTCTCACTCCTTCCCAACTGGAGTGATTTCAGACCTAGGAAATAAAGAGTTTCTTTTCTGCTGACCACTGTGCCTTTCCTCAGCTCATACCTCCTACATGTGCTAACTGTGACACTTGGAAACTCAGAAAGCTCAATCCACTTAGTAATGGTGTACCTATGTAAAAGTCTTGCAGTGTGTTGCCTGCAAAGTAGCAAATACCAGTGTCAGCCTTTATTCTATGGACAATTTCTCTGGTTTACGCCTTCTATAAGGAGTAAAATATAAGTTGCTCCCACGAAAGTCTTACAGAGCAATATATTCCTTTACATATATCTCAAGCAGCTACATCCCTGAAGGATCTCTGCTGCTTGCTGCCTTGGGAAATACCTTAAAGGGTATCTGCATTGCATATAATTGCACCCTTTCTGAAAGATATACAAAAAACTACTTCAAGTTGTTATGCAAACAATCCCTACCTATTTTGTATAGGGATTCACTGCAAGAAGGAACAGAATCTGTGAGCATAGAGAATGATGAGAAGGCAGGGGGAACACTTGGGGGAAAGGAAACTTGTTCACAGTATGCTATGCCATAATGATGGGAAAAGCTGTGTAGTCTGATTTGTCAAAAATAAGGAAATGTTACAATTTTTAGGGCTGTTATGGTTTGTATTGAATTTTGCAGAAGCTTGCAAGAGACCATTTATTTTTAACATAAAACTCTTCCCTGAAACTACAGCTTGCCAGGAAAACCAATGCCACTGTTGCACACTGACTTAATCATAAAGGATGAAAATAAAATGCTCTTAACTGACATCCAGGAAAGCCAGCTGAAATGAATTGCAGTTAAGCAGGTAAGGCACAGTCTTGACAAATGTGAGAAGACACAGAGGACAAGAAATGGTAATGATTTTTCCATGTTAACAACATCTAAAAGTGTTGCCATCTATGTGTTTGAGCTAAGCCTGCTGATGGGCTAAAACTAAATAGAACTCCTGGACCAGGGTGAAAATCTCAGGAAAATGAGCACTGCCTTCCCATAAAAATAGGGAATCCAGAATTATTGCCTTTGGCAGTGAATAAAATTTGAAAGCAGACTGTGTTCCTGCAATGCTCTCTATTCCACCTTAAAGATCCAGTCTGCTTAAGCATTATTTCACATAAAGAATGGAGGCAGGTATCCAGTTTTCTTTTCTTGTTAGCCCTCCCTCAGTTTCATCCTCTCTCTCTTGTTTCCTCTACCTGTCAGATTCCTTAGGGAAGACATGTGCAGCTTGGACAACCCAAATCAGAGTTCTTTCTCCTTACGATTTGTTTATGTTTGCTATTTCTTCCAACATGCTTCCTATTTTTTTCTGCCAAATAGCACTCACAAAAGCCCTCTAAAGAGAATAATAAGAAAAAGGCGGAACAGAAAAGGTGTTTAGTCTGAATGCTGGCTTCATTTCAGCAAATGAAGAAGTGAGTATGCTTCAGACAACTTTGTAAATCACAATCTGAACACAAACACTAGAGCCTCATCATATTTCACTTTTGGATACAAGCATGGGTTTCATACAGAAGAAGAGCTTTTTTTTTTGCAGATAGAACATTTGCAGAGGGGACCTTAAGATCAAACACTAAGAAATACACAAGAGAAAAGGACAAGAAAAAGAAAGCATTTAACTTTTATGTGGTTGCATTTTATTGTGACCAAGGTTGAACCCTTCTATTTACAGTTGTGGAGAAAGAAAATATTTTCCTGACCACAGTTGAAGAGAGACCCTGACAGGGCTTTCCTGCTTGCCATCTCCCATGTCATCAGTGTTTTCTGGGAGAAGAATTTGAGGTGGTTTTCCACCTAAGTGGTTACAGCTGTTTCCACAGGATCAGTCAGATGGAGTTTCTGCCTCTGTTTATTTTGGCTCTGATTTTCGGCTGGAGCCCAGCAGGATGACAGTGTTTGCTCAGGGTCTTGGGACTTTGGACAAACATTCCAGAATTTCTGACTTCTTAACATTAATGTTTGATGAATTCTGCTCTTAATTTCTTCTGGAAAAATGTCAAGCCCACTGGGGATTACCCTTAGTCTTACAACAGTCTTTTATTTTATTTTTTTTTTAAGGGAAAAGGAGAAAATAATTTGCTAGCCTGTGAAAATGAGCATGCTTGAAAAAATAGGAAATGCACTTTTCTAAAACCGCAGGCTTTGGTTCTTTTGTAATTTTTTTTTTTTGTGTGTGGGGTTTTTTTTAAATTTTTGTGTTAAGAACACTGCTTGACAGGAAATAGCTGCAGCTAAATCTTACATGTAGGGCTTTAGTTGGGAAGGTTATTACGCAGAAGTTAAGTAGCTCTTTCTCCAAGTCACTGTTTTGATAGCCTCAAAACATACTGCGTCAATTCACTGTTGTCAAAGGCGACCTTTAGAAATCAAAATAAACACCCAGGTGAAATTCTGACCCCAGTGGAGAGAACAGCCTTTATCATTGACTTCAGCAAGGTCAGGACTTCCTCCTTAGCACTTTATCTTTTGAACAATGGGAAAGCGCAAGTCACACAAGTCACATCTTGAGGAACATTTACTAGCTCAAAGGGATGGATAGATAAATGTATTTACAAAAATATGCATAAGTGTACTGAATTAAATCTATATTTAAATTATATTCGATAAGCACACCATATTGCATGGAGTGGCTGCTGATTTTTGTACCTACATAGCTTTAGTAGCTAGCAAGGAACATCTGAATGTTCTACACGTGTCTAAATGATACTTACACCATAATCAGCTGACTTCAGGTTAGCTAGACAGTTATACTTCAGAGGTCAGTGTATGATTTACACTAAAATACCACTAAAAGCTCATGTGGTAAGCTCACTAAAAGTCCTGTGGGTAACAGGGGTTCTACCCTGAGACTCCTACACATCAGAAGGAGGCAGATGGGGATTAGGCCCAGATAGATCTGGGAAGATTTTTTAGGTTCCAGGTCTGTGTTCTCTTTTTCTTCTCCTCACCTCTTCTTCCTCTTTCAGTAAGAAAACAGGAAATCGGGGCCTCCTCAAGTGACACAAATGGTCTTATCTTTATTGATTTACACCAGCTAAAGAACTGTCTTCAAGAGTTATTATAAAGCTTTCAAAAACAAACAAAACAAAACCAAAAAAAAAAGGAAAAGGAAGGGATTTGTGTAAATATATTTGTGTAAATATGACTAGACACAGGAAGGTGGTTTTCTAATGAATATACAAATTTTCACAGAGGCAGTTTTGTGCAAAATGCTTCACAACTTTTCACATGCTGAAAGCAGTGTACATGGGCCATGGCAACAGCATCTACCTGTCTGGAGAAGTTACACTGAGGGACAGATCTAGTTTATTATTTGGATACTAATTACTGTCCTTTCCTTCTCAGTCTGTGCTGTCAGTGGTCTAGATAAGGAATATATTTAATCTGTGCCCATACATTTGATTTTACTGTGCAAAACAGCCAGAAAGAGCTGGAGGAAAAAAAAAAATATGATGATGAGAAACTTTGTGTTTGTACTTTTAAGTGCAAAAAAGACAGATGAAAGCATTTATTGAAGCTCACGCCATAGCACACACCCCTGTGGAAAAAAAGACAAAACAAAAAACAACAAAACACTCTGAAAATGTCTTCCTTGGGTATTTCAATGGACAAAGAGCAATAGACCCTCAGTTATGAACTGTTTGCCTTCTTTCTTTTTCTTTTTCTTTCTTTCTTTCTTTCTTTCCTTCCTTCCTTCCTTCCTTCCTTCTTTCCTTCCTTCCTTCCTTCCTTCCTTCCTTCCTTCCTTCCTTCCTTCCTTCCTTTCATGTAAATGAGGCTGGAAAGCTGGAAATGGCAAGGCTGGAATTCTTTACCAGAGGGCATAGAGAGGAAAGGTAAAACAAAAGCTAAATATATGACACAAAATTAAAAAGAGAGGGTCTCAGATGAAAAGTTTGGAAAATTTGGCTGCTCCACCCTATGGACACACAAGGCTTCCTTCCAAATGACTACCAGAAGAGGAGGGAGGACCATCCTAAAGCCACCTTTGAATAATTGTCACAGTGTACCCTCTATTTGGTGACCCAAATTTTTATTATAAATAGTAACTAGCGTACAGTCTTTGGGTGTATTTTACCCAGGCAGCTAGGCCAGCCCTTGCTTGGAAGCTGAGAGGCAGTGCATTATCTGAAATACTTGGAAACATATTCAATCTAGGCCAGATAGAAGTTTACAGTGGAAAAAAGGGTTTGAGCACGCAATTCACTTTTGTGAGATATTAAGTAGGAGGAAGGAACAAAACTATTCAAAATGTATTTTCAACTATATAGATGTATAACATATAAAAATCTTTTTAAATTCTCATTCTTTGGAGCACAGTTACACAAAGACATGATCTTGTAATAGCAGGTAAATAGGGTATATTAACCAGCTGCCAAAGATGCAGTGGAACACAACGTAAGAATCTGAGTCCATGACATGACTGAAACCTGCATGTCACATCACTTGATAAAATTCTGAACAGCTCCTGATGACACAAATAATTTGTCTTGCAAGGAAGGAGATACTTGGATCTTTAAAAAGTTAAGAGTTAAAAGGTAGTTATGGGGGGAAGGAAAATAGCAATATTATTGAGGATTTGTTCATGGTGTGAGTGTTTGCTGGTCGCATAATTACTAGGCGAAACGTATTAGCTGGTGTGAGATCATAAATAATGCATTCTGGAGGAATGTGGGTGTGATTCTTGTAACAGGAGAACCAGAAAAATCTGTTACAAAGTTGACATTCCTCTGAATAAGGCATTCTAGCTTTGGAATTGCATTTTGCAAATTAACAATTTGCAACAGTCAATATTCCCAATGTATCAATCATAGAGGTTCACTATTCTTCATTTTTAGTTAGAACAAAAAAATACCTTCAATCTATATTAAGTCCATATGGCATTTGGAACGCAGAGAATCCAGTTTTCTGAAACCATTAAGTGATTTACTCATATGTAATTTCAAATCTATCCTTTCAAGGCACTGAATTCATGAGCAGAGTTTGGAAATACTAAGACAGCATAAAACTTAGTTCTGCTAAACCAGGTCCATAGCACATCATCATACAAAGCAACACAGACCTAGAATATGAAAAACCACACTCAAAAAACTTAAGAAGGATTCCTTGATGGACTATAAATGCATGCAGATACATATCCAGATGGACTCACCAAAATAGTTTTCTTTGTTAGTAATGGCTAATAGGAACTGATGAAATTTTGCTAGAATATTTTTCCAACTGCTAGTTTATGTAAAACAAAGGTAAAACACTCCAAAATGCAGACAGCACTTTATAACTTGGTTCAGAATAAATATCAGCATGGCCAGCAGAACTGAGCCATCCCTTAAGCATGCTGAGAAGGTAGGCATATTATAAGAAAGTCAATGAGAACCAGTTTACACATCAGCATAAGATGGTTGTATAAATAGAACTGCAGAGTGGAAATGAACTCTGAGTAAACCAGGGAAATGTTCTGTTCAGAGACAGGCAGCTGCAGCATTAAAGTTTGTCGCAGCCTTCCCAGGGAATTGGTCACAGCACCAAACCTGCCAGAGTTCAAGTGTTTGGACAATGCTCTCAGATACGTGGTGTGACTCTTGGGGTGTCCTGTGCAGGGCCTGGAGTTGGACTTGGATGTTCCCTGTGTGTCCCTTCCAGCTCTGGATATTCTATGATTCTATACTGCAGTGTTACAAAAATCACATTATATCAGCAAGAGACAGGAAGGCAAGAAAAATGTTTTCAGGTCTGAGGAATGATCTGTCTTCTGCTGTTGTGTAGCCATTTGCAGGAGATACACGATCAATCTGGAAGGAGTCATGGTACTGGAAGGTACAGATGACTACTGTTGTCTTCATGAGGCTGATTGTTGTCATACCAAGTCCACTGTAGTATATAATATGCTAATAGAAACACCCTGAACTGGAGCAGGTAATACTTTTTCCCAAATACAATGCAAAAACTGTACGATAATCAGGAACATAGCTGATGTTTGAAAATAGTGCTAATTGGGTGGAAAAGAAATAAGGAAGACATTCTCAGTCACACATTATGAAACCCTCATGTTTGGCACAACCCTCTCTTGGCCAAGAATCTGGGAGAAGCGTGTTTTTTATAATCATCAATGATTTTAATATATGTATAATTTCTAATTATGTATAAATGTATAAATATATTTGTCATCCATAGGGATTCCTAGAAATTCAGGCCCTAATAAAACAAAATGCTTTAGTGCCTCGGGGCCTTTGGGAGCTCATAATAAATTATCTCTTCAGGTCAGGCTTGAAGTGCACTAGCAGCAAAGTGTGAAAATGCTGGCACTGTTTCAGTGATCAGTGGCTTTCAACTGCCAGAACAGACACCTTTGAAAATCAAGAGATAAATTAAAACTTCTCAAGAAAATTGCAAGAAAATTATTTATTCTACTATTTAATACAAAGATTACTGTACTTCTGTGTTTCCTGGGCTACTGAAATAGCTGATGGGTATCAAAATAAGGACATAGAGTGCAGCTAAAATTTCAGTCAAAGAAAAAGACAGATTTTAAAAGGAAAGATAGAACAAAAGAGCTTCAGTTGCACTGAAAAATCAGCGGCACTAATCACTCTAGAAAAGCAATTTGGAAAATACCCCAAACAGTCATTGTCACGAGGAGGTATTAAGGGCACCAGCACCTCTCTGAATCAGTAATTGCCAGTTATGTCTACAGCTAATTATTTACTGGTTCCTGGTAGTTCCTCTGGAGCTAATTTTACTGAGTAGAAAGAATCAACTTGTGGTTAAAAGGAACTGTAAAAATACTGGTAATTTGTTTTTCCAGACTGCTTTTCTTTTGCCTTTTCAGCAGCAGCCTGCAGCAAACACAAGGCTGTCTTGTCATTGTTGCCTGTCATTCATTGCACTGGTTTGCTTGTCTCAGAGCAGAAGAGGTAAGGCAAAGGCATGTTCTAAACAAGTGTGTTGTACTAGTCAAGACTGTAAATAGAGACAGGGTATGAAAGTACCTCCCACTGAACCACATAAATAGCTTTGTTGAAACACAAGCTTTCTCTAAGGAGAAAAATGTTTTCAGCGGAACTAAAGGTCTTTAAAAAGCAATTTTTCACTGATTTACACTATATACTCTTAAAACAAAATGAAAATGCCCTCACATAAAGGAGGAGCTGCATGTATGAATTGCTTCTCTCATTTAGACAGGCTTTCATGTTGAACTGATCTTGTTTTGAGCTGCTTTTAGCATATTCTGCCACAGTTAACAGCTTCAAATATTTATTTTAAATGGCACAAAATTATTGTTAATTTTATGTTGTCAAACAGCCAGCCCATGCTTCATTTGGGAGCTAGCAGAGAGAGGCAAACATAAGAAACATCCTGCTATCTAGTGGACTGGTAATTCTATTCTAATCAATCTAACAAATTGAGTGTAAAAGAAAAATGCTTCACAAGGGAAATAGTTAAATTCTAGTCTTGAATCTCTGTCACTGTCCCCTCACTCATATCACACCTTCTCCAGCCAGGAACTGAACCCTATATGCTGCCAAACATGCAGAATTTTTTAACACTCTTCCCCTCCTAAGTCCCCCAGTTTCCTCTTGCCTACTTTCAATCTCTTTCCTTACAAAGTGGGTGCCATTATTCCATTATTTCTATTTTCTATGCCATTTCTAATTCTTCCTCCAGTTTGTCCTCCCCAAAGCCCAGCCATGCCCAACACATGTTCTTTTTATCCAGTGATGCAGGCAATGTGAATCCCAGCCGCCCTCTCCTATTTAAAAGAGAGCTAGGGAATCTCATGCATGTCTGTGGAGAATATCCATCCCAGAGGCAGGTAGCAATTGAACCCCAATAGGTGAACCACAGAAAACAGAAGGCAGAGTATCTCAGGTGAGCCAGGCCAAGCAGATCACAAGAAACATGGACTCCAACCATCCCTTCAACTGTTTATGCCTAATGCTAGTGGCAGCAACTAATCATACAGTACTGCCACTCTCTTGGGAACAAAGAAGGGATTTTTGCTTCATTCTTGGGAATGGCAGTATAAGAGATTTCAGGGTTTGGGAGCATGCCATACAGATTATTTTGGACGTACTGATTTGGAGTTCCATGTGTGTAGCTACCTGGGGTAATGTTAATGAAGAAATTGCTTGATGCATGCTGCCTGCCACAGGTTTTATGAGATAATCAGTGATCCCGAGCCCAGTGTTATCAAGACTAATATAACACCAGTTTAGATACAGAGCTAGGGAGTGCGGAAGGACATGAGCCACATGCGGATTGCAAATCCAAAGTTCTCTTGCATCGTTGTTCACAGAACAGATCAGGTTGGAAGGGACTGCAGAGGGTCACCTGGTCCAACCTCCCTGCTCAAGCAGGGTCATCCCAGAGTACATGGCACAGGATTGCATTCAGATGGTTCTTGCATATCTCCAAGGAGACCACAATTTCTCTGGGCAACCTGTCCCAGTGCACGGTCACCTGCACAATGAAGAAGTTCTTCCTCATGTTGAGGTGGAACTTCCTGTGTGTTGGTTTCTGCCCACTGCCTCTTGTCCTATTGCTTGGCACCACCAAGAAGAGCCTGGCTGTTTGCTATATCCCTGCCCTTGTTCTGTTACAGTCCCCACAAGTACAGACAAATTTATTTCTGCTTATATGTAATTATATCTGAACATGTAGCTGTAGTTTTGGATTGCTGAATTCTATAGCTTTAATCTGGTGTTCATGGCCACATCTTTTTGTGACAGCAGTAAAGACTCACTGACTATTCCTCACCTGACTTTCATTAAATCTGCACACCAAACTATATGGACTAGCAAAGGGGTTGAGCTTTCCTACATAAGCAGATACCTGCTTTCAGTTCTTTTAGGTGTCCAGAATTTATTTCACTGAACAGAAGGGTTCAGTCAAGTATTAAAGTTGGGTTCTGCAGAAGGAACCTGTTTGCCTTCAGCTTTCACTGAATTTGTCACAACTCTACTTGCAGCACATTTTGGAAGAACATATTTTAAGACATATTGCTGTACAACAACTAAATCTCAGTACTGATAAATCACATACATGGTCTGAAAAGGCAGGAAAAAGAGGAAAGAAAAAGGTCTCTAAAAATTTTTATGGCTGGCTAAGGTAAAAGCATACGGAATTTTTGAAGGACCATACTTCTCCTAATAGTTAATAATAGCCTTCACTTACGGAGCAGTGTTTGTCAGGATAGACTCCAAAGCATTTTACAGCATCCAGCTACTATGTGCACAACATCACTGAAATCCTCTGAGGGAAAAGGGCAGCTGGTGTTGTGGAACAAAGGGTTCTGTGATACTGGATAAGTATGAAAGTTTAGTTCTTATAAAGTGAGATACTAATTCACAGCAACAAAGATCTTGCTTGGGTTTGTAAAGGAAAGAGGCATCTTGACAAACAATTGTTCTGCAGCACACTGAATGTGAAAGGAAGAGAGATTTCCTGACATGAACATAAAGAAAAAAATTGTTCAAGAGGAAGATAACTTCTTCTTGAATGGCTCATGGAAACATCATCTCCTAGTGTTCCCTGATTTCAGCTTACTAAAAGGACATGTCAATAGTCTAGTTTTGCCTGGCTCTTTATTGTGGTTACAAACAATGCAATCCTCAGGTTTAGGCCACTAAGTTCCTTCTGTCAAGGTTTTGTCACAAGCCGTGGTTGAGAACTGGAGGATGATGCTACTGTCATGAAAAAAATAAATTAACACAGAACAGTAAAAAATTATCACGTCATAAAATGAAAACGTGTTGCTTGGTATCCATGGCAACTGCAGAAAGCAATGCTCTTTAACAGCCTCGCCTGAAATCATGTAAACTGCTTTGATAAAACATGAATCGTGGCAGATGGATATGTGAAAATAAAAATAACTTTGCATCCAATCTATTGCCCACATGGGACACCCTTGAAATAGTGTGAGTTATATAACCCTATCAGGAATCATTTTGTTATGAGACTGAGATAGAGGTACCATTTTTTCCATACATCTAAACAGAGTTAAGAATGGGTTCAGCAGAAATGTTGTAATAATTGAACCTAGGAAGCAAATGCTCCCTAGCATCTCTGAGAAGTAAATCTAACCCTGAGCTCCACAGAGGACAAACTGTGAGTCTCTTGTGCCAGAAGAGGGACTAGTTTTGGGCTTTGACCCAATTTCACGGTAAGAGCACCTGCTTCATGGCATGGGCTAGAGCCACAGATTGGCTTTCTGTAAGCAAGAATCATGAGGGAACCGTGACAGAGGTGAAAACAGAGCCAGACACACATTAGGCCAAAGTAGCCATCCCAGTCCCCTTCAAAACTGCTCCATGGATCCGTGGTTGAATAAAGTTCCACTGACTGGTTTTCCTTCAGAAAAGAAAATCTACCCTCAGCTTGGTATGAGCCATCACTAAGTGAACTGGATACCAGTTAGTGTCAGAGAAAATTAGAACCTGGGTCTGTGAGCACCAGATTGCAGCCTACTGCTCTGGTTTTAATAACCTTTCTCTTAAAGGAGCTATGTCTTGCTTTATATTTGGCTTTTGTACAACAGCTCTGGAACATGCAGGTATCCATCACTGCACGGAATGAGGGTGACAAACACGTGGAAGAATTAGGAATTACACCAGAATATGAATCTACAGTTCTGGTAAGAAGAGCTCATATTTATTCAGAGGTTTTGTGGCCTGAGCAGCCAGGGTTCCCTCCCAGGCTAGGAGCATCCTCTGCTCAGTGCATGAAAAAGCAGCCTCAACACTGTAGATTTTTCCAAGGCAGAAACCATGTCTGTGGTCTTTATTTTTTATCTCTCCTGGAAATTAAACTAAATCTATCAAATCTATCCATTTTGTAGAACCTGATAAGTGATGAAACAGAGATTTCTTTCCATCTTTACAAATCTGAACACATGAAGCTAAACACCCCAATTTCAGTAAATTTAAAACTTCACCATAAAGTCTCTGGATTACCATTGCCATCTCCAAGACTGGTGTCCTCTGCCCATGCTGGAGCTGAGAGGCATCATTCATGAATCATAAAAATATCACTTTTCTCAGGAAAACACATTGCTTTTTTTCTTTATCCTAGTAGTGTTATCAGATAGCAATATGTAAAGTCTGTCTTCACCGTAAGCTTATCATATAAACTAACAAAACCAAAGCAAACAAACACCTAAAATGTGCGCTTTGCAAATAGGACCTCTTCCACTGGAAATGCCATGCCTACTTCTCATTTCCCTTCTTCTATAAATCTCCTTGTCCCTTTCAAAAGATGCAGGTCACATGAACTCCAGGAAGAGTAGTTTTAAGTCAGAATGGGGTCTAGTCCAGAAATGAGGTCAAATGCAATTGTTATGTTAGTGAAAGAGAGTGACTTCAGAAACAGGCTACGTAAACACTGGAGGCAACTCCATGTTTCATTGTGGAAGTGCACTAGGGGTTGAGCTCACAAAGCCATACCATCAATTAATCACAACTGGAGAATGGCAGTTTATACTACCCCATACCTTGCTGAAGTAACAAATGAACTCAGCTAGTACATGAAGAGGCCCCAAGATATTTTAGGTTAAAAGCTCTTTCCCTCATTTTGCTGGGCTCTAGCCTGTTGTCTTCTGGGTAAACACTTTTTCTCGGCAGTTTATTTAATGGGACTTAATTGTATTTTGTTTTAGTTTCAAGATGTAGTCCAAAATTTAATACTCTTTCTTGCAAATGCTAAAGACCACACCGTTTTTCAGTGCTATTTTATTCATTTGAAAGTAACTGTTTTGTCAAAGGGACATATGAATTATTGCACTCCTGGAAAATAGCTCTTTGGAGACTTACACTTTTCATTCCAGTTCTTCTATCGAGTCTCTTTGGCTCCATCTTGTGATACGCTCCTATTAGAGTCTATACATTGTAATTGCCATCTCCTTTTTGCTGTCTCAGCACTGCTGCTGGTTTTTTAATAATCAGAAAGTTCCATTTGAAGCAGCACAGAGCCATGAAAAACAGTGGGAGCAGAGAAAGGTCTAGAAGGGTAGTCCCCCTGGATTTATTTCAGCATAAGAAATGAACCTGGACCTTTATAAACAGTAATAGCACAATTTTTAATAACAGTGGATATTATTAATAATAATTACAATGACAATAAAAATGTCAGTTCTTTGCAGTGTTCTTATATGAAGCTTCAGAGCAGCTTAATATAACTGACTAAAATTGCATAAATAATACTTTTGAGACATTAATAATGTCATATTCTTGATATAACATGCTTTTGCAAACTGTGTGTGAAGGGAGTGAGGCAAACAATGATGTCATACTTCTGTGGTAGTAAAGGTCCTGAAAATTACAGTTTTATAATTACAGTCATATAATTCCAAAAACGTTTTGCTTTTGTTTGCCTCCCTTATGGAGAGAGAATAACTGCATAATTAATGTTATATCTAGTGATATCGGAAATAAACTGAAAGGAATAAATAGACTCCTGAGCTGCTTTAAACTCCAGAAATACAGCATAATATATGTCAAGACCCAGTCTACATCCCATCAAAGCTAAAGTATGTCCCAGAAAAACAGAGTGAGCCCAATTTCAGTCTCAGAGACGCTGGTACAATTTGGACGCAGAACTTGCTGAATTCACTGGTATGAGATAGAATCTTTCTTTTTATGTTCAGAGTTTGTCACAGAAGGGATTTTATCATAAGAAAAGGAAATTTGAGATTACTGTCTAGTTAAAATGAACCTTTTGGAGCACATATAGGTTTTATTATACTTTGTAGACATACAACTGTTATTCACACTGCATACAAACACACACAAGACTTTTACAACTTACAAGGCTTTCTGAAGGCCGCTTCAAGACCTCACATCTAAGCTGCAAAGTTCTCTGTGCTACATCAGTTTAGGAAGCACACCTCAGTTGTTTTGCCAACGCTTTACTATTAGTCTGAATGAAAGCAAAACACAACAAAACCCCGACATCTTTTTCCACGTCATTAAGTTTTCGTTCCTTTCAATCATTTTCCTGTTTTACTTTGGAAATCTCTTTACTTGGCTTTCATGTTTCCTGCCTGCATCACTTCCTGTGCATCAGTCACATCCTGTCCATCTCTCCCTTGCAGGTGGCATAACCTTTGCTAGAGAGACTTTGCTTTGTGTATTGCAGCACATCCTGCTCTGCTCCTTGTCTCTCTCGGGTCCAGGAGCCTTCCATTTCCTTGGGAACATTCCTATATTGAAAAGGATTGGCGTCATTCTTCTTTGCAAGCACTCAGAGGCCTCTGCTATGCATAAGCACAAAAAGAGGAAACAAAGAGAATGTTAAACTTTTGAGGAATATGGTAATTTGTAAGGGACCAGCCTTTGGAAGCAAAAGTCAGTGGTGGCATTAGAGTGTCAAGAATAATTTCCTCAAGAGAGATGGAGATGTTGACACCACCAGTCTTTAACCTTCAGAGAAGCATATGAAAATAATTTTCTCCAGAGGGACTAAATGAAAAGAAATATTTCTAAACTGCCTAATCACAGTTTGTCCCGAAAGCCACAACCACTCTTGGTGTCACTGTATTTTCCAGAGTCTTTCTGTAAATATAGGTGACTGTCCTTTTCATCGCACTTCCTAAATGTGAGTGAATGTGGTGTAAAAGAAAAACCATAAAAGTAGTGAAAAGAAAGACATCTGAAAGAAGCTGTCTTCAAAGATCACAGGTTGTAGTGCACCCACCTCTGTATACAGTTCTCTAGATGTCAGCACTATTAAAACCACTCAACAATTTTTTAACCTATAATTTTGTCATCAACAGAAAAGAAAAAAAGTTTAAAACCCTGTCTTTTCTTTTAGAGTATGAAAGCAATTCTGTATTATGGTAGTACTGCTCACAGAAAGTCAGTGGGGGCCACCATCAGCAGCACTTCTTTCCTGACTGCTACTCCCATCTATGATTTTTTTTGAAAGCAATTTTATCTTAAATCAAAACCTTGATCCTCTTTCCCCCTTCATTTCTCCCGTTTGAGCTAAAGAAAATGAAGCACCACTAGGAAAAAACAATAGCAATATTCCATAATAAGAAATGATGTCCTTTGTGGAGAACCCCAGCGTGCCACAGTGTTCACAAACACTGATTAACACTTTTAGCAGAATGGTTACTAACAAGTCTCATGTGGTATCTGAACAGATAACCTGCTTTTAATCCTGTCAGGAAGTAAAAAACAAAAAAAGTATTCCAGGTATGGTGTGATTCTGTGCATCTTAAATACTGAGTGTTGAGTGACTTCAGCTCCTAAATCAGTTCTTTATGGACAACTTTCAGATATGCTCCATTTAGATACATATGCTGACTTACAGCATCACAGAATGTTCTGGCTGGAAGGGACCACAAAGGGTCATCTGTTCCCACCTCCCTCCTCAAGCAAGGTCATCCCAGAGCACACTGTACACGATTGTGTCCAGATGGTTCTTGAATATCTCCACTGAAGAAGCCTCCACAATGTCTCTGGGCAACCTGTTCCAGTGTGTGGTCACTTGCACAGTAAAAAGTTCTTCCTCATGTCCATGTGGGACTTGCCGTGCATCAGTTTCTGCCTATTGCCTCTTGTCTTATTGCCTGTTACTACGGAGAAGACCCTGGCTCCATTCCCTTGACACCCTCCCTTTAGATATTTATACATTAATGAGGTCCCCTCTCAGTCAGTACTCTTACAGTAAGTGTATATGTCATGTCTCTTCAAAGAAAGAGGTGAAAGCATTCATGTTTTGGAGAGTAATTTATTTCCCTGAGCCATTCTTCTACTCATTCATTTTCATGTGAGAGTTTTGGCTGAAGCTTGAATGGTGAGCATATGCAAGACGTGCTTTCATATGAAATACTGTTGATATGACCTCAAACTCATTGTGTTTTTTGCTTCTTGTTTCCATAAGACTCTGTCTTTTTGGCTCCTTGCCCAACCTAAAGAGGCAGGAAATGGGAGTATCAAAGATCTGACATTCCTTCTTGTGAAAGGAAGGGAGAGAACACATTCTACTTAATTTTTTCTGAGCACAACGTTCTCCCACTATTTTTCTACTACTTTTGTGCAATTCCGTTATATTTCAGCCATCTTCTTCAGCTGTCTTTTTGGCTCCTCTGATCATTTCTAATCAGAGAATGGCGAAGGGGCAGGAGCATCTTTTTCTGCATCAGGTCTGAAAGCGCAGTGACAGTTTGAGTCTGTGGTAGTGCTTTAAGTGTCCTGCAAGTGAGACCATGAACAGTCTCAGTTCTTTACAGATGGGATAATACTGCTTAAGTGCCCTAGTTATGCTTCAGCATAACCCTCTTTTGTTTACCTAGCTTTTACCTCTCCTGCAAATGAGAGCCAAGTCTTGTTCTGACACCTCATGAAGTTGTCCCTACTTCCTTAAAGGTTTCAGAAAATTCTTTGCTACTGTTAAAAGCCCAACCACATGGGATTTGCTAGCCTGAAAATCTCATGCTTTAGGTTATCATGCTCCCATGGCTCTAGTCAATCAAATATCTTGGAGACGGGGCTTTGCTGGGAGCGGAAAGTACATTATTTAGGCTCCAGTAATGAGTTGGCCATGCAGATCAGCAGCTAAATTCACATAAAAGAATGTAGCTACATCCAGCTGCTGCTCTTAAAAATGAAACACGACTTTGGAGACAGTAAAATCCTCTTCCAAATTCTTACCTGAGTTCAATGACAATGCACACAGCACAGAGGTGGCCTGGACCACAGCTTCTCCAAACACAGCTGTTCAAAACATGGCAGGTGATTTTAAGGTTTTTAGTCTCCATGTCTCTGAAATCAGGTGGTTGGTTCCCAAATGAGAACAAAGCTAATAAGTAAGGGATTAGTCCTAAAATCTGCACTGTGAATTCTTTTGAGGACTGCACTGTCTGCTTTCTCTGTTGCTTTATGGCAGGTAAGGAATTGGTTTCAGCCAATGCAAAGTTGCCTTAAACTTCACCTCTGAATCTTCATCAAGTACTTTTTCTGAAAGTCAGCAAGTCTGAATTAAGTTGAATATGCAAGTTTTTTGCAGTGTGTCCTTCTGGCCTTAATTTTTTCTACTTTCCCTTTAGATGAATGGCTTGGACTCACTTCCATTTGAGCTTTTTTTTTGCAGCATGTGGTCATTCTATTCTGGAACATAATGAAACTGTCATTATGCAAATTACTTTTGAAAATATAAATTTGTATAATTTTTCAGTGAGGCCACTGCTGATTTCTGGAGTCATATTCACATCTTGGTCAACTCCAGCTGAGCTATATAGGGGCTGACTTGGCATATTTGGCTAACAGCTCCTTTATTAGTATTTATTTCTTTGTCCTGCTATTAACTACATGTTTATATTTTGCATGTGCGTAACGATCTCTTGCAGAAGCACTGCTAAAAGGAGATTTTGAAAATGCTGCTTTACCTCTGGCCAGCATAAATTGCAGTGGCTTGCATTTTTCAAACGTTTCTTACTGATTCCCTTGTGACAGATGTAACGCACATACTGGAGCCAAGTATTTACAGCCACCTCCTTTCCCCACCTTTTTGGCTTGTGCACATACCCTGAGGAGTGTGCACACAAAGCTCAAGGAAGCCATTAGCTTAGGCTTTAGTGAATACAGAAAGTATGAGATTTACAGAAAGCATGAGATTTACAGAACTTACCAGAAAAATTCATTGCTCAGTTCCAGATTACAGTGTTGCTCTGGTTGTAGTCTAGGGGTTAAAGCAGGGAAGTGGCATTCCAGAGGCCAGGCTTCTCTCCCAAAAAAATGCCCTGCCTAAAAGTTTCTCTGCCTCAATTTACACTTTGTAAAGTATGTAACTATAATTCATCTCACCCCATGTACTGCTTGTTCTTCTGGTACTCTTTGGGAACCTAAAAAAATGTTAGGGAATTTTTTGCAGTAGCATATAGGCAGGAAAAGAAGTGAACTACAATGTACTGACAACTAGGAAAACAAAGGGAAGGATACTCAAACACAATGGGAAAGCAAAGTTCTGTAAGAAAGATGAGTGTTTATGAAGGGCATTAAGAGATATTATAAAAGCCATTCTTCTCATTTCTGTCACTGGTCAGAGCTCAGACTTTCCAAAACGTGAACATGATACTCATCTCCTTTGGTCTCCCCGCTAGCCCCCAGACTGTAACTCAGAGTTAAATTCCCAAAAGACAGAGATACATGACTTCCTCAGAAGATATGTATTTAAATGTATGCATATATATGTATAAATATTCTGTGGGTAGCAGGAGATGAATTCTTTTTATTCTCATTAGCCCCTTCTCCTGAGCCAGTGTGACCTTGCATGAGCAGCTGGGATCTGCTCCTCTGGGACTTCAAGCTTCAGCATAACGTGAGGATCCTTTTCTCCACCTCTACCCCTTTCATTGAAAAGATTCCTATTGTAACACAAAAACAGTGCTCAAATAGGCCCCACAGATGGGAGCAGAGCAAGAGGAAGGAGAGAAGGGAGACTTTCTTCTAGCACCTTCTATCCCTGCTTCTGTAGCACTGAGTCTACAAAAGGAACATCATTCCAGCCACACCTAGAGGAAAAGAAGCAGAGCCAAGTTTGTGCATGGTTAATTGGTGTGGATACCATGAAATCACAACATAGTTTATGTCTCTTCATTTTAACTTACCCTAACATGGCATGTATTTGAAAAAGTGGTAGAGCAAACAGCATTTTACCCGATTGCAGTTGCTACAAGAAACACCTTTTATTTCAGTCATATCTTCATGATGGATTAATCAGGCTTGAAATCCAGACATCTTGCTAAATTCTAATCTTTCTATGCTCAGACTGTGGTTGGCTCAGCTCCTAGGTGATGGGCATGTGGAACTGCATGACTGGCTTTAGTCAAAACCCCCTGTACCCTTTCAAAGACTACCCTATCAAGTTTCCAAGAACCACTGTCCTCTGCCTCTTCTCTGAATGCCTCTGAGACCTTTCAAGAGTTCTGCTCTTTTCTCATGGGCACAAACAAAGGCTTGCAAGAAGTCCACATCTTCCTTCTTTGGGCTCAGGGAGATCCCCAGCACTGAAGAATAAGCATGTGAGTTTATTCTGTGATTTATATTATCTCAAGAAGTTCATACTCAAGTAACATCCTGAAATTCATAGATAACAGGCATTGAATTCCAAGTAATGTCTTCTGCTTAATGTATAATGTCTGGTTCCTGAGCTCTGACTCTGCACTTAACGAATGATGAGGTATTCTGCTCTGTTTTGCTGACCTCACACCCCCTACTTTGAGTGGGACAAGAAGCAGCAAGGATTTCCTGGAGTTTCAGTAATAAATGTCATTCAGCCTTACTCACACAATTTCTACAGCAGTGGGTCTCTCTCACTCTCACTCTCCACACTTGCATGAAGACTAAAACTACAGATCAGATGCGAAATTATTTTGGGTAAATACACCTGGTTTTCCAGACATGGAGAGTGTTAGTTAAAGTGCTGAGCACTCTGATGTCAGAGGAAAATGTTCTGCAACACAGTGACAGCTGGATGCGGGAAGAGCTACAATCTGCAGCTCAGGACTGGCAGGAATCTGAGCCAGTGCCATGGAAACAGGCATCAGTACCTGTCAGGAGCTGGGAAGTCACAACATTCATGGCTTGTGTTATTGCTGCACATTTGTGGCACTGACGTTGAAGCCACACTGCGCTTTACATTACAATACAATGCTCCTGGTACAGAAATGCTCTTGAGCAGACTTTGACATTGAAGATTGCAAAAACAGGTTCCCCCTCTAAAGATTAAAATTTTATTTAAAACATACGTATCAATGGCCCTGAATATAAAATAAACCTGACTGCAGCTGCAGGGATTTGTGAAAGGAAAAAGTCATAATCACTATTTCCTAACTGGTAAGCAATTAGCCAATTATGCTACAGGACTTTTGAAGCATGTTAAATTGACTAACAAACAAAGCTGATTTGTAAACAAAATGGCTGGATCCAGTTAGAAAAGGAAAATTGGCAGCAGCTGGGAGGCTGTCAGGAGACAGACTGGTGTCATGAGGAGGCTGTTTGGAGCAGTGATGGTTTAGCAGTTTGTCTTGTTAAGCATGAGCCAACTATAAGGGTTTAAAAATATGAATATTTATTTATTTATTAAATGTACCTTGTCTATTAAGTATATATTTTATAGAGTAATATAAAGAGAATAATACATATGCATACAATAGATAATATTGTACATGTATATGTAATCTGCATGTATGCAATACATATACAATATACCTGCATATGTAATACAAGTACGTAATTTTGTCTGGTATTTTAAATCAAATTAAATCAATTATTTAATTCAAATTTTTGCCTAAATATCACATTTGAAAATACCGTGACATGCAAGGTACTGTTTGAAAGCATTTCTCCCATTTCAAATATGCTATGTTATAATGCATGAGAGAAGCACCCTGCAACCCCACACTCTCATCCTCTCAGAGCTGTAGTGATGTAGAGCATAATTTGTCTGCATGCAACTCTTCTTCTTGTAACTGGATTTGCAATTCTTCTGCAGGGGAACCTAAGCACATATGTTTTCAGTGAGAAAGAATATCTAGAGATAATCTCAATGACCAGCAAAACCATCCAATTAATGCAAAAGCAATGTTTATCTTAAGGGAAATTCAGAAAATAGCCACTGTTACATTAGCTTTTTCAAATGTCAGAGGGTCACATTCTTCTGCGGTACAAAACAACAGTGAAGTAAAGTGTTTAGTGATAAACCGTGAGTCGCATCTGATAATTCAGACTATAACAGTGGTCTCAGTATGGGAAACATCACAGAAAATCCCATCACAAAGCTACAGTAAATTGTGAGTCTTCACTGTGATTACTCAGGAGGGGAATCAAATCTGCTGAACTTAAGAAAAGTCTCTTGTCTTCTTTGCCCTTGTTGCAGCAAGCAGCTTTTCACTCTGGTCTCCCCCTCACTGAGAACCAGAACTAAAGGAAGAAATCTCTTTGAAACAAACTGGAAAGCAAAAATATTGAGACAAAGCCTGAAAGCTTTCCTGAGCATTACTGAGGGAAAGCCATTTTCAACAACCCTGAAAGTCATCTGTGTGTGAGGAGTTAGGTCCTCTTCTAAGTGTCTTCATTTATCTGCTTAACTCCATGAAGAGGTGAAGTAACTCACTTCTGGTGAAGTCAAAGGAAACATTAAGAGAATAAAGAGGGTTGTCTGAAGGATAAATGAAGGATTCAAAGCCAGTTTAGTAAAATAGCTATTACCTTTCCAGATTTAGTCATTTCTGTAGAGACTAATTAATCTATGCAGGAAAACATAAGTACATATAAAAATATAAATGCTGTGGGTGCATCTCAACACCCTGGGTAAAAAGATATAAAAGATGTAGATACTTATTACCCACATTTGTTCTGATGTTCTGATTGTTTCTTTTAAATTTTCCAACCAGAATTTTCTAATGAAATCATTGCTTCAACCTCTAATCAAGATTCTCTGACAGTAGATCTTTCAACATAAATATTTTCTCCTGTGTTATTTGTGGAATATGACCTAAATCACCCCAGTCAAAATCCCAGTTTAGTTGCTTAACAGATTCACACCCATTTAATGAATGAAGAGCCTTGCAGGTTCACATCTACTTAATTCACTTGGTGCATAATTTCTGTCTAGATAATATTTGACTGTTTCCAAATGAAGTTTTTGTTTATTCAGGAATCCCCTTTTAGTCCATCCATGAACACTCTCCAAATTACCTTCAAACTCTCATCCATCTATAACAGAAAATGAAATGGAATCTCTGGTTCCAAGTGGAAGTGGTAGAAGGGACTGATGCTGGGAGGAAGAAAGGGGTGTAGCACAAGGCTGACTCTGGAGCAGTTTTTTTACAGTGGGGGCTGGTAGGAGCTGCTTGGGCTGCCGGCTGGAGCACAGGCATCAGTGCCAGCTGCCCACAGCTTTACATGACACAGTTGGCACTGCTGATTTAAACAGACTGATGAATGTGACCTCCTGAAAGAATTGTTAGTAATTATGCAGTATAGACAGAGAAGGCTCACATTAAAGGCATTTCATAGCAGTTTTCTTTTTTATTTTTGTTTATCTGTTTGTTTTGAAAGGGAGAAGATTAGTTAATTTTCAAATGAGTTCTCATTTGTCAACACAAATACATTGTAGATATTCCCTATTGAGTGACCTTGGCCCTGTATCTCCCATGATAGTTCTTTCTGAGGAAAAAAAATACCAACAGTTTTCAGGAGAGTGTTAAAAGGATGAAGACCAAAGTGTGAGATACCAATAAGCATTTTCCTTTGTTAAACTGTGATGACTGTGTGTGTTAAAGTATGGAGAAGACCTAGAGGGATACAGCTGTCCTTCGTGGAAGATTTATTGTAGAATGATGCTCCATCAGCCTCTCATTACTAAGCACACTTTTGAACTCTCTTCAGTTTTCAGTGGAATGAGATGCTCTCATGTAGCTGTTAGTGGTGCTTGAAGAAACTATTTTTGCAGAACAGCCAAGGAAAAAAGAGCTCAAAGAAACAAGTCCCTCTGTCACTTCCACCCAAACAGTGACAAGGCAAAAATACACCCATTGTAAGTGCAAGTGGAAAAGTCATTAAAGGAAATAAAGTACTGTCATGTTCTTATGAACAATAACCCTCTGAGGCACTGAAAAATAGCCACAAAGTGTCTGCTGCATTACTGAAAAGAGCTTGCATTAGCCATAGGAGCAAAATATAAGAATATCCTCTTCTGAACATATGATTTGCAGGAATTGTATCCAGTACATAAATTAGGTTATCATTTAGTGTTATTTAGATTCATGCAACAATAAAAATAGAACATGATAATTAAGTCCGTCTTCTATCTATACACTATAATTTATCATTAAGACAATCTCCCACTGATCTTTAGAAAACTAGTAGCATAATAGGTAGTCATTAGAATGTATATTTCTAGCTTAGAGCTATTTTAGGCTCTTATTACCATGGTATCTAGGACCTTTTTAAGGTATTGAAAAAGGAGTTCCCTAGTGGACTTCATGTTGGCTCTTGCTCTCTCCCTCACTTGCCTATAGAAGCCTTTGGTTTGGCTAAAGTCAGTTAAATAAAACTGTGTGCAACTTAATGTGAAGTCAGCATGGCTCCTCTTTTCTCTCTAAGGAATTTCAGTTCTCAGAAAAAAAAAAGTTATAACCACCTTTTTGCCTTCTCATTTGTAAAAAAAGGAAATGTAACTCTCAGAAGATGAATAGTTTAGTTAAAATACCAGCAGTAGAATAGAATCTGCAAGAGAATAGGGCGTTTCAGAAACCGCGCATCACTCTCCAGTAGCCCAAAAGAGAAAAAAGAAGTTGAAGGCTCAGAGGAGAAAGATAATCAAGATGCATCATGATATTATTGCAGTGAGACTAAAAAGCCAGAATATTGCTCTGATAATGCTGCTTTCATGCTGTGAGATCAAATACCGAAGTGAAAGCCACAGGCAAATCATGGAAGAGTAAAAATAAAAGTAAACACCACAAAAATGGAGAAATAAGTTTTTTCATTTAGCTGACTGTACCATTAAGTCTACTCATTCACAGAACCAAATTAAACAGAGAAAAAATTCTTTAAAAAAGAAAACATCTTAAAGTGATGTAAAGTTTTCCATATTTGCTCTTTTCTTTGAATTTTGCCTTTTTCTGGTTGGCAATATGACTGAGGAATCTGACTAAAAGTAAAATATCTTTCTGGTATATTTTTATATCTGTACATCTGGTTATCTCAGAGATCCTTTTTCATGCAGTGTTTATATTGTACCTAAACATGTCTTGGGTTTTGTTTTCAAAATCTTAATCTTTTCCTGGTATAAACCAGCAAAATTTCACTGGATATTTCTAGATCCATGGTGATCTAAATCAGTTAAAGACCTTTTTACGGCAGAAACTTTATTTGCTCTCTGTACTGGCTCGGGTTTGTCCTGGGAATTTTTTGTATTTTTCCTGTTTTCAATCTCTCCCTTTAGACATATTTATAACAGGAAACTTGCCTAAGTGTGCAGAAAGTTCTTTATAGGTTGAAAATTACTGATTTCCTCATTATTTCTGTTACTCTGAAATTTCTACCTGGTCTGAATCTATTTATTACAGGTTTTACTTCATCACTCTTCCATGTGCTTGTCAGCTGTTTGGTCCAAGGGAATGGATGTATTTTTTCTGCACTGTGTGTTCATATGCAGTCACCGGTACAGTTTGTCTCCAGTCACTGATGGCTTAAGCCACTGATGGCCTTGCGATCAGGAATGTGTCCTTGAAAGAAGTGACTCCATATCTGTTGGGATTACAACACCAAAACACAAATTCGTGGCAGCTTCTTTAAGTTCAGGCTGGGTTCCGCACGTAACAGAGCTACTGTTACTCCTGTCTCAGTGGCTTGGCTTAGAGTGAGAGATTAGATGGAGAACAGTAGCTGTACTGGTGATATTTGGCAAACACAGAAATTTTCAGTACTGGCAAAATAACACTTTATTCCCAGGGTCTGGCAGATTCACCTGTCTAAACTGTGGCTGATGCCTTCCGTTAGCAGCCGACAGAATAATTATTTTCTTTGGATTTCAGAAGCCTGAAGTTGCAGGCATCTTGGCACAGCAGGTCATTGTTCAGACTGCAGGTCAGAGTAGTTCACTCCAAAAGTTTCTGGCACACTACTGTTTCTCTTCAGCTTGTTCTGCTTTCCTTCTTTTGCTGTCTCTTGATCTCCAGTTTCTATTTGCCAGCATATAGACCATCCTACTTCTCTTCAATCATCTCTTATAGACATTTCTTGTAAGTATTTTCCTTATGATTATTCTCTCCAGTTACTGACTTTTAATAAGAAAAACAGCCAGTTTTCAGTGATTATTTTGAATTTTTACAGAGATTTTGTCAGAATAAAGTGACTTTTTTTAGTACTGATGAATAAATAAATATCAAAAATTTTTAGACTCCCACAAAATTTAAAATTGTTCCATTAAAAATACAGAAAATAAGCAAAGTAAATTTGAACATTTCAAATGATAGTACTGTTTCTGCTGTGCTTTTCACGACAATGTGTCAGTAATATTGCAGTCAGCTTAGTATCCTGAAGCCCTGGTCACTCATTTCCCATGTGAGGGACATGTTGAGAGTCTCCTCCATCCTGGAGGTTTGCTTGCCGTGGAAACAGGAATGTGCAAGGCATTGCCAGGAGAGAGGGTGTTATACACTCAAGCCTCATAAAACTGGATTTTTCCACAGTGAGTTCTTCATCTCTGCATCAGTGGAACCTGGATGTTCTCATGTCTTTAGCTGTAGCCACCAAGGAAACAGCAGCCACTGGATTCCCACCCTGAGATCCCTTACAGCTGAGGGAGAAAGGGCCTACTATTTTTCCCTTAAATTGTTCCTACACTCTCTCTCTGTGTCTATTATCAATTATCCAGACATACAGCTGTGCTTTACAAGAATGTTTCCTCCTTGATGTGGGGAAAATCAAATGCCTTCTTCAAAATCAGTTCACAGACATAGCTGCCTCTACTGGTATAAAAAAACCTACATTTGTTAATAATAAAACTGAAAATATAGGAAGGAATCAAGGAAAAAAATTATGTCTGCAAGAAAAGGTAAACTTACACTTGCAGTATAAAATTGTTTTCAGTTGACTTTGAAATTCTTCCTTTTCTTGGTACCTCCCAACCTGTTTTAACTTTAAATTTGATGCCCATGATAATTCTAAAGAGTATAGTCCACCATAGTACGCATCTACATAGTGTGAGGATAAACAGGTTTTGGGGTGTCATTTCTCTTAAACAGGTTCTTCAAAGGGTCACCGGACTAGATTTTTTTTTTTATTATTAACCTGGAAATACAGAATGTAGAAGATTGTATTTTATGTGGGTAGTGCTAGCAGCAAAAAAGGAAAGCCAGAGTTATTAAAAGGCTTTTATTTGTCTTAACTTTCAAAAAGTGGAAAATAATAATTGTATGTCAGCCAATAATTCTTGAGTTAATCTAACAGGTCCACAGATAATTAGGGAGATAAAGAAAAAAGTGTAAATAAACAAAATTTTTATTTTAGTTGACACACTGTTTTGTAACACAATAAATCAAGCTATGTGGAAACCTTTAGCTGTGCAAATTTTTTTGCAAATCCCAAAGCATGTTCTGCTTTTTTATCGAATTATTCAGTATTTTCAATTGTGTAAAATGTTATATCAAATAAAGGACATCAGAATTTTAATTCATAAGTAATGAGAAACAGTATTTAATACATATTTAAAAGCTTAGATTAGTCATGACATTATAGAGACATGGACTTTTGTTACTTGCTTTCCTCAGTAGATGTAATTTTTGATATCCCCTTCAATTTGGGAGTGCAAGGGCATTTTTTTTTTTTAAATAAATTCATGTAAAATTTGTTGAAATTAATTTTGAAGCTAGTTACTCATTTTGTCTCTTTGATTTACACTACCCAAGGAGATAAATAATTGCAAACGCATACCAGCTGGGATGATCTGAATTTTTTGGCCCCACTTGAGTGGAAATACTTTGACTGGAAATATGCAGATGTTTAAATATTCCTAGTGAGTTGATGAGCATAAGACTGTTCCTTCTAACAGGATGTTACATCATTAGGAGCTCAAACTTCTTTGAAAGTCATCGACTCTAACTTTCATAAGGGCCTTTGAAAGCTTTTTTTCTTGCTTCTCCTACAACCTTTTTTCTCTTTGGGAACTAAAACCCCGAAGTTGAGAATGAGTTTTAGATGTGGGTGGTCACAGCCCAGTGGAGGAAGAGGGAAGTGGCAAAAGGCTAAGTTGGGTCATGGCATAAATCACATGTGGGTAGTGGAGAGGTAAACCACATTCTCAACTTCAGCCCAAGGCTACCACGAGACTTTGAGTCTCACAAAGTGGCACAAATTGCTGGCTCACAAGAAACAGAGGTGTAGGTCCTCAGCCATGCTCAGGCTGGAGTGATTTGCCCTCTCATCTAATTTGGCATTTTTCTAAATGTACCTCTTAGAAAGCATAGCATAATGCAGGCTTTGTGATTTATTTTTCACAGTGTTTAAGAGATTTTAGCTGTGGCACCTGTGCTGATCACTGCATCTGTTAGCAATATCCTGGAGTGTTTTTGTTATTGACAATGCACCTGTTTACACTCTTCATTCTCTAGTTCTGCTGACAGAAACCAGCCCATATCCAGTAACTTAATTCTTCATGGATCACTTTTTAGTTCCTCCTGTTACTGTGCTGACATTACCAGCAAGGAATAGCCCCCTGTATGAGAGGGGTTGCACTGCGTACTCGAATAGAAGTTTAACAGGTTTGTCTGTGCCTCAAATGACAATCATTGCACAAAATGAGTTTCATGTAGATTATATATTAGTTATATATTCCCTAAGTAAACATTTTAAACTCCGTAGTCACGGTTCACAATACGGAGTTTGCATTCATTTCTGCCCTTAATATCAATGAAAAACTTTATCTTACTTCCATAGGAGATATATGAGACCCTTAGAAATGTAATGTCAGTCAAATGGAATGCCTAATTCTATCTATTTCATTGAGTTATTCTATCCAGTCCCTCAGATTCCATGTAAAATGAATAGACAGGAATAGGAATTAGCATCAGGTTAGATCAGAGTGTACCTGTTGCTCATTTACTATGGGTGCTGACACACCTCTTACTACAGTTGCAGTGTATTTTAGAGGCATGACATTTCTTCAGCTGTCAGTAGAGGGGAAGGGAGAGAACTTTTTATGGTCTGCACTGAGTGTAGGATTAACCTTTGCTAAAGCTCTACTGGCTGAAGTGGGGAGGAAGTCAAAGCTTTGCCTGAAGACCTCTTCCAGCCTATGCCTACACACTTCTGAGTAGCTCCCCTACATAATGTAATAGAAGTAGTATTGATATGGACCACTAAAAAAATATTTCTTTTCCTTTCAAACACCCATGAACTTCAAAGTATGATGCAAGCCTAAATGGTGTTTGATTCATGTGCCCAGTGATGTAGATTATGTAAGAAAGAAAACTTAAATTTATTTTACATTTTCCTTTAGGTTCTCTTTCCTCATTTGAAGATCAATCTCTCTGGTGTGTCTGTAAAAACGTCCTTTGCAACTATACCGTCTGATTTATTTACCAGTTATAGGAGATGATTTATAGCTCCCAGTGTTCCCTCCACAAACACACACAGGTAAAACCAGAACCTTCCTTGTGACACACACTGAATTTAATTTCTTGATTTTATTCAGCTTAACTGCCATTACAAATATCTCCATTCCATGATTCTAAGTAGTTACTAGCACTCGTCGAGTGAAGTTACATTTTCTTTTTCTCTTCTGGAAATTGACACATGGAAAAAAACCCAACTTTTTATCTAATTGGCCTTGACAGGATAAAAGCAGACTTGTTATACTGACCTTAACAGTATTTCACTAGGGTCAAGTCATTGGTAATGAAATTTGTCTTAGAACTTGGATGAATTTTAAACTACCACCGAAAAGGAAAAATAAAAAAAAAAAAAGTAAATTAAAATTCTTACAGCTCAGATTGTACTCTGGTCTGTTCACTGCCTACCAGAAGCATTTGAGTTGTACCCTGATCACCTGTCTTGTTACTTCATTTATTTACTGAGTTGAGGAAAGACAGGAGTCTGAAGTGACTGTGTGCATGTACGTGTGCGTCTGTGTGTTTGTGTGTGCAAGCATACAGATATTTATGTGTGCAACTCCCTATCTCTCCCATTGCTGCCAGAGACTTTCCTGCAAAATATTTCCATTAGAAAGGAACAAAGACTATGGAGGCTCAATGTCTACTTTTACCCAACACAAATCCCTAATTTTTTCTCTTCTTTTCCTTCACCACTGAAACGATATCACCTTATGATATCACAGTTGGGAATGTGAGGATGTAAATGGAATCTCAGATGCCCACTCTTAGTCTCCTTCAGTTTCAGACTAGAAACTAGATTTTATTTTAGGCAAATAAATATTTAGGTATATAAAATTAGGTATATAAAAATTTAGGTATATAAATACCCCCCTTTTTTCCTGAGTTTTCTGCTAGGAATGCAGAAATCAATGCCATGAACTTCCCCATGACCAAAAATCATAAGGCATTGCACTGCCTGGACAGAAGTAGCTCATGATGATGGGGTAACTCTTCAGGCATCCCATATCTCCATGGCAATACACAAAGGGAAAGGCTTTGCAGCTGCCTAATGCTGTGAAACACAGACAGAGCAGCCCATGTAAAATAATTTCATTTTGCTGATGTGGATTCATGTGCATGACCTGGAGAGACATGATGAACATACAGCATAGGAGTGAGCTGAACATGTGAGAAACTCCACACAGCTCAGGAGTTGTTGCATGACCCCTCCTGTCTTATGCAATAGACTGGACTAGTCACAAAAAATGTTTTAAAGCATATGTCAAAGTAACTTCTATTCAAAGGAAGATACTAAAAAAATCCCAATATAATGAAATCAACCAACATAAAAAAACCACAAGCAACCAAATAAAGAGAAACTGTGGACCAAAAATTTTTTGTGGTTTTTATGTCTTTAAAAAACTGTTTCTTTTAAATTTTTGGTATAGTTTGTATTTTAGACATATTTTCTGAGCAGCATAGCTTTCTTTTCATAGCTCCTAACCTTGCCAAGAAAAAGAAGAAATCCTAAGTATTCAACATGATTCAATCCTTCTGTGTATCTAGATTATTACTTTCATGGAAACAGAAGTATCCAATTTTTTCTCTTCCTGAGCACACATACTTAATTGGCTAAGAGGGTACATTGAAATTCCTTTGGGAGACTTTTATACGGAAAAAGAACATCTCTTCAATGCATGCAGAAACTAAATTGGAAGCAATCTATAGCTGCATATTTGAACAGTTCCCAAGCCTTTTATTCTTGGCATAGAACTTTTTCAATGTGAATTCTGCTTATATCCAGTATGGTTCCTCTGGACACAGACATACAGCCATTTGAACCATACCTAAGAGCAAGTTTTTCCCTGAAATCATTGATTATTCAGAAACTTAGCATCCCATGGCCTGGATTTTTTTTTCTCTTGACTCATAGTTTGAAACTGTAAGACATCCTACCATCAGAAGATAATAATGTTCCTTGATGAACCTGGGGGCAGCTGTGATGGCTCTGGCTGTGATGAAGTCAATTTTATTCATATGGATTGGATTTGTGATTAAAACAGTACTGATTGCACATCAGTGTCTTGTCAGTTTATGAGCAGTGCTTGCACAGCAGCAAGGTTTTCCTACTTTTTGAGGGTATATTGTCCCCACTCAGCCTCTACAGCAAGTAAAGGGGGGGGGGGTCCACAAGAAGCTAGGAGGGGATGAAACTAGTCCAACTGACCTTAACTGACCAAAGGAATGCTTCATGCATATGGCATTACGCTCAGGAATAAAAGCTTGGGGAAAAGATGGAGGAAGTGGGGATCTTCATGGTCATGGCTTTTGTTTTTCCGAGTAATCACTGCATGTGCTGAGGCCTTGCTTCTGAGGGAAGAGGCTAGACATCTGCCTGCCAACAGAAAATAGTGAATAAATTCCTTATTTTGCTCTCCTTGCACACACAGCTTTACTTCACTTATTAAACTGTCTTTATCTTGATCTATCCTGTCTTTTCTTTTCTGATTCCCTCTCCTGCCTTGCCAAGAGCAAGCTGGGAGCAAGTAGCTGTGTGTGGGTGCCTGGCTGTTGTCTTGATCAACCTACCACAGCAGGTTAAATTGAAGCAGCAGCACGCCTACAGAAGGTTAGGAATAAAGTCACACCTGAGAGCAGGTGCATAAACTGCAATCCAGCTTTAGTAGTATATTTGAATCATTTTTTAGGGCAAAATTAAAAAGACACAGACCCCTGTGTTGTGTGTTACTGGGAGAGGAATGCTGAGGACCGGTACCATAAAATTCAGCCATCAGTGATTTAATCTCACCTGGCTGACTTATCTTGGGAGAGGAAGGCAAGCACTCATGTTGCCAGGCACTGAGCAAACCTACACATTTTGTCTGAGATATTAGATTTTCTCTTTTCTCTGAAATGCATGAAAATGTGGACACAGTACTGAAAGGATGCTAGTCTTGTCAGACCAAAACCTGAGGGGAAGATGTGGAACTAGCAATACACATAATCTTCTACTTATGCTGGTAAAACCAGTGCTGGAGGAAGAAAAGAAAAAAATACATTTTTGCAGGGGCAGCAGAGTAAATAGAGAATCACTATGTGTCAGCCACCCTGGTAGGAGTACTGCTACAATAAACACTGACTTTTTTGGGTACATAAGAATAAACTCACACTCCATAGTTTAATGATGGGGTTTCGATAAACCACAAACCATACAAGATTTGCGTGCACAGGAATTTCAGGCATACAGTGCAAATCAGAGCAATCCCAGTTCACTAATCAGGACCATAAACTCTGTTCCTGTGGTGTAAAACGTTTCCTTGGCTCATGTAGGAAAGCCCCTACTTCTCACCCTTGCCACTGGTTTTCAAATGGGAGAAAAAACAGCACTTACTGATAAGTGCAAATAGTTGAAAGAATGCCACAGAGATTTAAATGTTAAAACAAATCTCCTCTATTGATGCAGGAAGACTAGGTGTTCATGGGCTGAGTGATTGAGCCGAGGGAATTGTATTTAAACCTAACGTAATTATAACTTTCCTAATTATTTTTCTCCCATGTAGATACACACCAGAAGAGTGCAGGAACCAAACTGTCAAAAAGGGCTGGAGGTAATTAATACTACAAGTGAGAAATGTAGCCAGGAATATCATACTTTCTAATGGTGGCTTCCTTACAGCAAAAACAACATTGCACAAATGGCACTCCTGAAAATGTTCCTGTAATGACCCTTTGAGGAGCAATACAGAAACGTAATGTGAACCCGGAAGGCTATTTCTTGACCATTTTTTCTCTCAGAATTTCTGAGAAGCCCTATTCTAGCTTTAATTTCATGCATTTTATTTTTGTAGCCATCCAGTCCAGCACAGATGTACCATGGCCATCGTTTGGGGCAATTTCAGCTGCAGATAAAAGGCAGAAAGAGAGAGTAACACAAAAGCTTCTTCAACACCCATGTTGATAGCATATTAAGCAGAAACTCTCATGATTGGTCTTAGAACTGATAAAAAGTCATGCTGCTCAGATCTGCTATACTCCCAACCAAAATTAAACTGTTGTCCATTACAAAGTTTTGTTTTCTGTAAGGAAGAAACAATAGCAAAAGGTTTCTCTCTGGGAGGTCAGTCGTGGGTAGATGTAATGAAATAATACTTGTGCACTTTCAGTAGCTCCAGAGGATGGTCTGGCTGCTAATTGAAACAAGAAAGATCTAAATTTTACATGCTGTGTTGCCGCTGCCTTGTAACCTGAACAAAATGTCTGTGTTTTACTCTCATTTCTCTGTCAAGAGGACAAGCTTGTTCTTGCACCATGCAAAATCAGATTTTGTTTTATGGTTATACAGGAGAAGAAAAAAAACACCTGTTTCTTTCCCAAACCAAATTTCTCATCTTCCAAGCATGGTCTGGCCTGTGTACTGAGTTATTAAAGAGAGACAGGTGAGATTTCTGCTGAGAGAAAGGGCACAGAGAATGTTCATGTAGCATTAGCCAGCACAGTAAGTGTCCCTGGCTTATGTTTGAGCAAAGTGCTCAGCAAATGAGATGCCAGCAGTTTTGTCATACGGCCACAGTTGGAAAGGAGGTTGGATTGCTAACTCAATGTCTGCCTGTCCTGGGGTGGACATTTTCACTTAAAATATAATTTTCTAAACTTTTAGAGGAGCACTTTTGCTATGGATATTTGTAAGACAAATGGAGAATTAGTGAGGAGTCACAATTTGGTGATGCCTCAATCTGTCACACACTTGCTAAGCACAGAAATGTTTGCTGTCATTGAGGGAGCAACTAAAAAGGTGAGATAAAGTTAAGTGATGCTTAAATGCCAGTAATGCACAGCCCACAGATGATGAGAAGAATTTCTGCTTGGAGGCGTATTAGAGCACATGCTCACATCAGCAAAATCCAGTAGGTCACGTGTCAAACTCATTTTGGACTCAGACAGATGCAGCAGACTGAAGAGGAGCTGCACTTTTGCCATACAGAAGTTCAGCATGGTAATGCTGGAAACGTTTATCCATAAATTAGTGATGTGGAGTTCTGATTCGCCTCAGATAAAAAGATGGAGTCATGACTTTGGGCATATCTAGCTAAAGAAAGACAATGCTGTACAAGAACTGGTCTCTTCTGTCAGACCTGCACCCAGCTGCTGCCTTCTGAGTGCTAACCCTGCAGAACCAGTGCAGCTGAATGGCAAAAGCTGTAGTCAAATACACCAGACTTCTCCCGATGTAATTCCTTGTTTATGTTTAAAGACAGGCTGAGGACCAGCCACAGGAGAGGTAGGGTCGAGTGAGTTACACCTTTCCAAGGAGTACCACAAGTCAAAAGGGCTGTGACTCAGGGTCACCATCCCAGCATCTGTCTGAATGGCTGTGCTCCAGCTCCTGCATCTCTGAAGTGTCCAGGCAGCATGTTACATCCACGAACCCCACATATATATATACATATATATGTAGATAGATAGATAGATAGATAGATGGATAGATAGATATACACTGCAGCATTAGGTGGTCCTTAAATGTCCAGTACCCTCACTACAAAGCACATCAAGGAATAATCTTACAACTTACCATAGGATCAGGTTTTGCACTTTACAAAGTCCATGGTGGGTGGTAACAGAGTAAAGCAGGCTGTGTATGGTAAGCCTCAAACTTCACCTCATTCAGCACAACTTCCCAAAGGCTTCCTGGACACCTCTCTTGTTCACTTGGGATGCAAATGGGGCTCCAGATTGAGGGAAAAGGAAATTTGGAGCTAGTGAAGAACATAATCCTGACATGGAGGTGGAAAAAAATGGTTTAAATCTCTGCAGTTTTTTTCTTGAACTTTTCATGAGGGGGGAAGTTAACCAAATATCTCTCGGTGTTTTGTATTGGAAGTGAAAAAACTACTTTTATTCTGTTCCAGCACAGCTTCTTGAAAGCTATCATGCCACACCCCAGGGCTATTGTTCAGACTTGCTAAAGAAAGGCTCTATTCTCTCCTCTCCCCTGTGAAAATATAAGTTGTCTCTGCTTGAAAATCATTGATACTGTGCATCAAAGGATTTACCCCAGCTGCCTCAAATCCAACTCCAGTGAGAAGCCCAGTGCTGCTATGTTAACAAAAACGAAGCTGGAGTCTGTTTAAGGCTTTTCAGCTGTGTAAGCAAAACTGAATACTGTTGCCTCAAAGGTGAGGACAAAATAACTTGCCAGGTCAGAAAGTCAACGTTGTCCCTTCTCTTCCCTTCCTCCACTACCCTCATATTCCCCAGTCTGAGGAGACCTCTCAAGAGCCCTGGCCAGCTGAGTGAGCAGTGGTGCCTTGGCTGCCTTTCCAGGCTGGGGCTGGAGCTGGGGCTTGGTCTCTGCATCCCAGCAAAGTGCTGCTCTCAGCACTGGGGCTGCAGCCAGCACTGATGCTCACGTCCCACCTGCCCGGGATGGGGCTATGGCTTCATCATGCATCCTGCCAGCCCCAAGAGAGCACCAGCTATGCACTCCTAGCAGTAAAACAGGGAGCAAAGTCTGCACTGACTTAATGGGTGTTATGTAGAAGCTCCATCCAGACACATTATTTGCAGTGGGTTTAAAATAACCAGTGTTATATGTTGCACAGAGATTGGCCATATCAAACCTTTCTCTAGGAAAACAGCTGCCCTTTAGGATTTCTATATCTCAGAAATTATGTGAAGTAAAGTAAGTTCATTTGTGACTCCTTGAGAATACAACATGCAATTCCTACTCCTCAGGGAAATAGATACAATTCTCCTGGAAGATATTAGACAATATGAAAAATACTGTAGTTTTATTTTCCTAAACATATTTTTCAGAAATTTAGAAATATAAAAATTGGAAAAATTACCGAGAAAATATGTTTTTCCTTTTTTCCATGTTGCTAGTTAAACTGCATATTTTTTTCTTGTATGTGAATATACAGGTGTGTGTGTTCCTGTTAAAATTTTCAGTCAAAGAAAAATACTGGTTAAATGTAATAAAAATGAAGCACCCTAAACTGCATTAGATTCTTCATTATTTTTTCAATAATGTGAGAGTTTTATTTGAAGAGTTTTGAAGTTGAGATATATTTTGTATGTAATCACAAGAATGCAAGGAGAGGGTTTTTCATTATGTTCAAAAATATATTCCTTTCTGTTTTCTAATTACATGCACATTAAAAAAAAGGAAGAAGGAAATATGTTCTAATTATATAGAACAACTTTCTTTTTAATTGAGAGTGGAAGAGAAATTCATTCATGGTGCTATAAAATATATGTGAGGCAATTATATCATCAGGACTTCTTTTTGTGTATAACTTATGTGCTATGGAAATGGAGCAATTATGATATCATGACTTTTTGTTGTTAATTAGAAAATTAGTCTGCTGTGTGCGTAATTGCAAAGAGATTCTCTTTTATTGGATCTTTCTATAATAAGTATTAGAAGTAATTATAAGTAAGAGAAGGAAAAAATAGCTTATTTGCAAAATAAAAAAGGCGATAGTTCTGCTGTGCTACTATAACAGCTTGAGTTACACATAAGATGCAGAAGATGCCTCTTATGCAATGGTTTCAAATTCAGATTATATTTGAAAACCTCAAGAAAAAAAATCACTTTATGCTTTAATTATAGAAAGGCTGGATGGTTTCAATTACACATGAGGTTCAGTACAAAACTAGAAAGGATACGATCTTTTGCTAATTATTCAGATCAAAGGCTAATATCCCCATTAACAGCAGACAAGGCACAAATTCAGAACGACCTTAAATATGACATTGGTATTCAAGCTTTTTGAAACTGGACAATACAGCTGTAAAATAGTTAAATGGGATGATGTGAGAGTTTGAAAGCAGTGTCAATCCCTTGCACTGAGTCTGAGCATGAGGAAAGTGGGACCCAGATACATCCACAGTCTGACATGGTTCCTTGGACATCTGTAAGATCTGGACCCTGGGCTTTTAGCATTCACTCTCTGAGTAAGAAAAGGCAACAGACATGAGTCAACCCCTACATTTGTAATGTGTCTTTGGTCAATGGTTCTAGGTGCTTAAACTAGAAAGGAAAACAAAGGCTGCCTTTTAGATTTTCTAAGTCTCTTGCTGCTTATGTTGACACAGTCTTGTACAAAATCTGCACATAATAAATTACCAGGGTGTAATGTAGTAGTCTTTGCTCTCCTTGTTTCAGCATAACTTACAAGTATAATCCAGACAAAATCCTTATTTATGGAGAGATACAACACTACTAAAAGTATGAAAATTGTTGCTTTGCTGAATTGTTTCTTTATAATTTGAAGGGAAAAAATCAGTTTATTATGCCTGATTTGCATAAAGTTTTGTATTAGATGAGCGGTTGATCTCTGAATAAAAAATGAACTTAAGATGAATATCTCTCACATTTGCTATTTTTCTTGTATTTTTGGTGTCATTAATGAACATTTACAGATGTTCAGCCAAGCATACGTAGCCTGATGTTTATAGTTCTATTTTAAGATTCAACCTTGTAAAAACTTCCAAGTGGACATCCTACTTACTAATGTGACCATTTCAAATTGATGTTTTATGGTAGTGAGAGCCATGGCAACTGCTTACATGTTTTCAGTTTAAGTCCTCAAACCAAAATAAGTCATTAGTTGCCATAGTACATTCTTTTGATTAAGGTTTTGCTATATTTTGATACCAAATCAAGAAATTGAACTCTTATATGTACCTAAGGAAAAATGTTTCTTGTATAAAATGAGTCAGTTGTGAGCAGTCAAAATACGAAAACTCAGTTAGTGCCACGTTCAACAAAATTAGGTGTTTAAACAGCTGCATTAAATAAGAATCAGTTCCAGCTTACTGAGTCTTTGGTCTCACGTTTCTTTTTCTTCGGGAGAAAACTACATCAGACTTTGCTATATCTCATTTAATTTGCCATTTAAAAAATACGGTTTTTTTTTCTATGTTGAAACTGCTCTATGAAATCATCGCATGGCATCCCTCTTCTCCTTGTCCTTATCTTGAAGCAGGATGTATTTACACCACTCACAGCCCACATAGACCTCAGGGCAGGATTTCAGGAGTGAGCCAGTAGCTCAGCACAGGTGTGGAACATGGTTTAGTTTAGCCTCTGTGCTCTCTGGCTGCTGCACTACAGTTAGATCCCTAAAGACACAAATGCTCCTCTTGACCTAAATGATCTTTCTTTTTGCAAGACATAATATGGCAACTATAGTTCATTGCCCTGGAGTAGAGGTCCCTGTCTGGTCTACTTTGGAGGCCATTTGGAAGATGAGAGACAGAAAGGTCAAGGCTATCTCTGTTCTGAGGGATATTTTGGTAAATTCACTGAAAAATGAGGAAACATTGAAAAATGCGTGCTTGGCTGCCGGAAAAGGGATCCTGATTTCAGATCAACATGACTACACAGTTTTAAGCCGGAGAAGGTCTCAGATAATAGGAAGTGTGTCAAACCCCTTCAGCATGTCACTGTGTCAGTGCTTAGAGCTGTCAAGAAAGACACAGCACCCAGAGACTCCATTTCTCTGCTGGGGGAATCAACATCATCCAGCCTTGTAGGGGAGAACTCAGACACCAGGCAGCACTCCCAGTTCACCCTGTGCTGTTGTTGTACTGCACCACCGTGCCCAAACCTGCAGGAATACAAACACGTACATCGTACTCCACAAAGTTCCAGCTCCGAGTCAAAAGGTGATTTTGACCCTCTGGCTCACTGAGTGGGAGGATACAGACCAAGAAGGTGGGATTGCTATACTTGGAAGGGATTTCCTTATAAACTTCTGAAACTTACGTTTGCTTTTCTTGCAAGTACTGAAACTCTTCCTCCAGGATGAACAGAAGTTTTATGCAGAGCAGAGGCAAACTGGTTCTGTTTAAGTGAGAAACAATAGAAATATTAATTCTAAATTCTTCTTAAACAACACTGTCTTCAAACTGCTGACCTCTATTACATATCCTTAGATACAATTCAGAAAAGTCTTATACCCATAAGAGATTTGCATATCTTTTTGTTCCAGATGAAGACGTATGTCTATTTTTTGTGTGGAGGCTGCTATTACTTCTGTCATCTGGTTTTATAAAGCAGCATAACTGTTGTTTGCCTTCTTTCCACATCTATTGGTAAAACATAATTGCTCTTGGACCCACTGATTTAAATGATTCTCATACCATAGCAATACTGTTTCAAAGATATTAGAATTGTTTAGAACTATATGAATGTTTGTGAGTTTTGTCCAAATGTGATCTATCAATATGTATTTAAGATGTTTGTGTCTTCTAGTAGAATAAAAGAAAACAAAACAAAAAACACCCCAGTTTAAAGCAAAATTCCTCTTTGAAATTGAATCCTTTATTAAAAAACACCGTAGGATTTAGTGTTTACTTTCAGTGATTCCATGGCACATATGTTCTCTTTATAAGCAATAAGATTTTCTTTTCCTAACTGCCACCAATGAGCTCAGTGTGTTCTCTGAGCTCCTTTCTTTTCTTGCACAGCTAACAATAAAGGGTCTCCAGACAAATTAGGCCACTGCTACATCTGAATAAACCCCTGGTATTCAAATTACACCCTCAGTGAAAGCCACTCAGTCTCATTGCTCTTAATGCTTTTGAACAGGTTTTCAAGAGAAAATTTTACTAAAGCAAACAAACAAACAGACACAGCAAGCTGTTAGTGACCACGATCTTCACCCTTTCCCATCACCCATTACCATGGTATTTAAGTCCAGCACAGAATCATAAGTGAGGAGTTCCAGCAATGCAAATCTGCAGTCACACAAGTAAGACTGGATGGGTTTTCTTGCTTTTTTTCTGTATTGCATTTCTATTTCAGGGAAATAGTATTAGCATACCATACTAGGCTGGATAAGTATTTTGGGCTGAGAGCTCTTTACTCATCAAAGTATTTGATTGTCTGTGCCCTTTAAGATTCCCAATGAAGTGCCCCAATATGTTATAACTGGAAAAAAAAAATAGGAAAGAAAAATGCTTAAAAATATGATTAGGGGATCCATAGCCAAAGGTGTTCAGGTCATTTACTCCTTCCTTTAAATCACTTGAAAATTCATGGAATCATAAAATCACAGTATGGTTTGCATTGGGAGGGACCTTAAAAATAGTCTAGTCCAACCCCCCTGCCATGGGCAAGTAGCTCAAAGCCCTGTGCAATCTGGCCTTGAACACTTTGAGGGATGTGGCACCCACAGCTTCTCTGGGACACCTGTGCCAGTGCCTCACCACCCTCACAGGAGATACTTTCTTCCTAGTATCTAGTCTAAACCCACCCTCTTCCAGTTTAAAGCCGTATATGTCTTTTACATATATGTATATATTTTAAAAATGGCCAATATTTACAGACAAAGTGTTTATAGACACCCGTGATAAAAGCATTCTTTTTTGTCAAATCGTGCCACAAATCCTTGTGTTTTCATTACACACAGACTGGTTATCTTCCATACACAGTGTATTCAGAATAAACCTCATGCCTCTTAAAACAAACAATACAAATAAATTCCTGTCATGTCAGGGAAATACTATGCTGAACTCTTGAAAAAACTAAACCTATTATCTCTCAGTGAAATTTTTTTAAATTGGTAATTCATTTTTATAGGTCTAAGTCTTAAGGCATGAACACGCAAATAAATATAACTGAGTTAGAGTAGCTAGCTTTTTTTTTCCACAGTATTGTGAACGTGCTGCTGTTTATCACAAAATGCTAATGACCTCACTACCCCATCCACAGAAGAGATCTGAATAAGAAAAAGCTAAACAAACTTCAGCTGGTCAGCATCTGTTTTCAACGTACTTGATCAGATGCATGACTAGTCTGAATTCAAACAATCACTCTCTTTCTGCTTCGGGGAATTAAGGTTCAACAAACCTTTTAAAATGTTTAAATTACAGAGGTTTAGTTGTTAATCGTACTAAGCATTCTACACAGCATATTATCTCCAGCTATTCTTTTATTAGCAGTTTGATTCTAATAGCATCTTTATTTGTCTTCCAAGTAACCTTCAGTGAAATAATAAATTCCCCATGAGTACCTCAGGCATTTTGTTGTTCTTGCAGAAGAGAAATAGGCACAGCACTAGCAGTTACGTCTGAATCTGTATCAAATGTGAGTCTGAGAACATTACCCACAAATCTGAAACACAATCCTACTTTTTCTACATATACTCTTCATATTGCTAAATTAATAGGTGCTTTATCTATGTAAACATGAGAAAGAAGTCTCTTTAGAGGTATGCAAGGCAGCAATCTGGGTCAAATTTGCCTCTTGTATGTATTTACATGAATCCTACTGACTAATGTAAGTGCAAGAAAACCACAAGTGCTCATTGCATTTGAGCTTCTGGATGCACAGCATCTTCCCAGGGATGGAACAAACTGCTCATGATAACATCTTTTAAAAGTTTCTCCAATATGGAATATTTTTGAGGCTTCTTTGGCTACCAACAGGTCAGGGGTTTTAAACAGTTTAAATATCTTTGTAGACTGCAGACTTGCTTTCCACACACCCTTTAATTATAGTATGTGAAGTGCAACTAAAAAGGGGGCAAGGTTGAGACTAAGTGCAGGAGACAAGCTGAACTAAAGACAATGCCTCATTTTAAAGACCAACCATCCCTCTTGAGAGCTGCAACTACTGTGTGTCTGCTCCTCTCCACATTGTCTTTCCTGATTTTAATTGCATTTTACAGTTTTGAAGAGGGGTAAGTTCAGCTTTAAGACAGTCTAGCTCTGGTTTTAAGGGCGGGATAAAGAGCGAAAGATGCTATTGACAAGAATTACATTGTTTCTATGGAAAACTAATTGATGGCTGGTGCAGAGATGGCAGAGCACACACATTTTGGTACCCAGATTATTCGCTTATGCCCAGACAGAAATAGGCTGTGCCAGTGCAGGTTATTTCTAGTGTCATATCAGATCTGCTGTGAAGTCACTGCCCAGTTCTCACGTTTCTGCTAGAAATAAAGAAGGAGCAAGCTATCTGCGCTCTCACACTGGTGCCTGGTTCAGGCAGCCGACATAAAGAGGAAAAGAAGTGTGTGATATTATGCAGCACAAGGGAGTCTTCATTTAAACATCTATCTGCATCAATCCAGCTAATTCCAGCTCACATGCTCTTGGGTTTTAATTCAAATTTCCCATTTATTTTCTCTTCACCTGGTTGAATGAGGAGATTATTCCCAGTAAGTGAGGTGTCAGTTCTGACATCAGAACATGCTCAGAGACATGAAAGCTTTATGTGCCCCATGGTGGGATCTAGAAAGGGAGGGTGGATGTTTGTTCACAGAATATTTTGTAACCAGTAAATCTAGTCACTCTGAACTAATTGCTTTTTCATAATTATGGCGTACAAAATGGAACAACTCCAGCTCTACACAAGCCTCAGTAAAACTTGCTGGATTGTATGGTATTTATTTTAAAAGTCTACTCATGGTAAATGCTGAAAGTTCATGTTTACATAGGAGATATGGAGACTGAATTTTTCATTGGCAACCTGTGTATTTAATCCTTGTTCACAGAATACAAAGAATAACTGATGTATATAATAGTTGGGATGAAGGAGAACAGTAAGTGTGTAGTTTTGCATAGAAAATAAATGCAAGTTTTAGAGTTTTCAGCAGGTGTTGCTTCCATCATGCAATCAAAATCTGCACAAATTCTATAGTATGTAAACTTGTCTCCTTCCTGGAACTTGCCTTTTAATGTTAATATAAACAACCTCAAAGTAACATAAACCAGAGCATAGTGTTTCTCCTGTGCATGGCTATTCTTCCAGTTTTTTCTTGCAAGACTATATTTTTTTTCCTCTTTGGGACACGTTATGTCAAGGTCTTTGCTACTGCTTGTTTTGAGGTAACAGGAACAGATTTCAAAGCGAGTCAGACAAAATGGCTTTGCATCTCTCCACAGGGAACTACCATTTGACACGTCAGGCAGCTAGCAAAGAGCTCAGGGCTGAAAACTGGCAAGGTGGGTGAATGGAAAACACTCAAAAGAGTGGGGTATAAAATAAAGGCTTTTTTTCAAAAACTCAGACCTATATCATTTACAAAAGAACCCTGAATGAAGCCACTTTCTGCTTTGCCTTACATGTAAGCAATGCCATGTGGGACATTTCCCATTCCTTTGGCAGTCTGGAAAGCTGAGGCAATATATCCCACTGGTTCCAGCCCTGAGCTGCCTCCTGCTTCAGGAGAGCCTGAGGGAAGGACGCTGTTGCAGTTGCCAACTGGACTTGATAGCCAGAGGGACATGAGGGCAAGGTCAAGATCTGTGAGAAGGAGAAATGGTCCAGGCTTTGTGCAGCCTCTCTCATCTCAGGGAGGAAGCCAGTTAGAGCTGAAGTGATGTGAATTATCACTACTGCTTTCTGTCTATGGCTCCCTGTGCCTTTTTACAAGTATTTTACCAGCTAACCACCATGCTAAGTTCATTACCATTCACTGAGCTTTTGTCCTGTTGTTCCTTAACACAAAATTGTCTATACACAGCAATTGCCAGTCCTCACAAAATGAAAGCAAAATGCTGAAGGCTCTCAAGCTCAGCTGAAGAAGAAGCCACAGCCATTTATTATCCCTCCCAAAATGGCACGGTTGAATGAATACCATGTTTAACAAAAGCAATTTATTTTGGGCTTGAATACAGCCTGCCTTACACTCTAGAACTGCCAGCACACCAAAAATGCTTCTGCTGGCACCTGACAAAAGGGTTATTCCTGTGGCACTGGCTGACACAGGCGGGGCAGCGAGGTGCCAGACAGAGTTGCACCAAGATCCCCTGCCTGAGGGACAATTTTAGCACCAGCAATCTCACCATGTTAACCCTAAATAGTATGTCTTTCCTACAATTCTGAATAAAGTAGTTCTATAAATTAATTTATATCTTTGAGTGTCTTTAAAAATGTGTTGTATTCTGCTGGAGTGTAGAGAATGCACTTCTCTCCAGTATGGAAATTCTCTTCTTGATGAGCATTACAAAACTTTGAATTTCTTTCATCCTTCAACAAAAATAATTTTGTTCAATTAGCTGGGGAACAGAGAAATACATCTGAAGCCAGGTTTTCACACATATTACCTTATACAATGAACACACTTGTTTTACTACTCAACACTGCTGGGAAACAAATAAATTTCTGACATGATGTGGCATTTAGCATATGACAGGTTTTTTCCTAGTTCATTAATTAGTTATATCCGTTCATTTTTTATTTTATTAATTATTAATAATATAGGAATATATTTATTAATTATAAAATAATTAGGCATTTCTAGATGCAATTTAAGATTTTCTAACTATGCACAGAATTCTAGCCTGAGGACTAATTATTTCATCAACCTTCTGTTTAACTCCAGTAGCTAAGATCAGACAAAATGCAAAGGTGACAAGCCTCAGCTTTACACGTCAGACTTTTAGAAGCATCCCTCCCTTAATTGCATGTTTTTTATATGATACATAACAGTATATATATATATAATATATATATATATTCACCTTATATGTACTCAAGCTTTTCATCTTCTCAGTTAAACTGTTCGTATCTCTGAGAGAGCTTTGAAAATTGACTGTCCTTTCTTTAAAGGATAGAGGTTCTTTGGCTGGAGGGTTAGTTCTGCTAGCAATACAGGGAGAAAGGCAAGAGCTCAAATTAAGTTATTTTTTAACTATGCCTAGCAAATTGTTGGTATATGGATTTTTTCACTTCAGTGAGAATACATGAATAACTTAACACTGAAATGTTGTTGTAGATGAAGATAACATTTAGAACTCATGATGTTGTATTTCCAAAGCAATTTACAAACGTGACATTAATTACTAGTTAGAGTATTTAGTTGCAAGTTACAATCATTAACTCAATAATTTTCAGAACAGTCATGTGACACAAAGAACATGAGGAAATCACCATAACAAGAAACATGGAGTCTTCTTGAACCTTTTTTTGAATAGTTTTCCTGGAAGTTTAACTTGTGTTTATACAGCACTTTATCATTTGCTCCAAGAATAACTACCCAATAAGTTATCTTTAATGTATAAACTCTTCTTCCATCTGAGAAGAATAATCCTTTCTGTCTTTTTCTACTTCCTTTCTTATAAAATTGAGGGGATGGCGTTTGTAATATCTTTGGAACTTCCTTGATGTTTTAAGATTTTTTTCAGACCATTGCAAGTATTTCTGAAGAGGGGATTGTAGTGAAAAAGTGAATATAATCTTATTAGTTCTTTTTACTTTGGTATATCAGTACAATTATGGCACATTCAACATGGCATTTCTTTACCCAGAAAAATCTTCTCATATCAAACATAATATGCACCACAGTAGGTTTAAATAAGCGCATGGACTCCAGTATTATGTGCACTGACTGGAACTGTCACTTGGTATAAAGGGTAGTGCTGTCACAGTCAGGGCAGGGTAGTGTTACATTTCACTTCATGGGCAAACCTCAATTATCATCTCTGTAATGACATTCTTACAGTCCATCTGTAATATGATGGACAAATAATAGCAGTAAAACAATGGTTACCACATTGCACGTATATACTTCTGCAGATCATAATACCCAATAAGCTGTTAAAGGCTATAAACAGTGATTTTTTTTGGTGTCTCAAAAATGTTTACGCCTAAAAAAGCATCTTTTTTTCAGCTGTGCTAGAGAATGTATTCCACTATTTTCTCTTTTCTGTTTTTCCTGTTACTATCATCGAAGGAATAATTAAAAAAAATTGTATTGGAAGATTCTAGAATATTAACCCAAAGATGCATTGCCAAAAGGAACTTGATAGAACAGAATTCAGCAGCTCAACAATAGACTCAAGACTCAAGAATGGGAGACTCCCATCCACTGGCAAAAGATGGGAGATTTCCAGGTATTAGTCTTAAGAGGTTTTTCCTGCATGTCAATCAAGCATAATGCATTTGTCGTGGCAGAGACCTGAGGCAGCCAGGGACAGAACTCATTGGGAGTGTAATTTTAGCAGCTCCTTATATTAGGAGTGACTGAAGCACCACCACTACAGCCAGGGAGTAACCAAATGGCTAAAGAGGTAGGCTGGAACATGGAGTGGGACTAAACATGAATACTAGTATGGTCCAAGCACTGGTATCACTGGTACTTTCCATCCTGCCTCCCCTGTGAGCGTAAGAGGAGCCCGGTGCAGAGGAACACTGTGTCCTGCAAAACGCTGTCCTCCCAAACCATCCGGTGCCTTGGCATTGTATCTATCACACATCAGCCCCGAACACCCTTATGCCCATTCTTTCTTTGCTACCATGTCAGGCATTAAGCCCTCTTCTTACTAGGAAAAGTCTCTGGGACCTGGCTCTGCACACTAGGCAGTGTCCCACCATGGCTTTGGGGAACTGAACACAGAGGTTATTGGTTGTTCATGTTGGAAAGGACAGCTCTGGTGTGCACCCTACTGAAACAAAGGAATCACAACAACCCCTTGCAGAGCTACAGGCTGAGGGAAGAGTGGCTTGAGAGCTGCTCAGCAGAAAGAGGTTTGGGAGTGCTGGTTGAGAGCCAGCTGGATATAAGTTAGCAGTTATATCTGAATTTAGAAATCATCAAAATATGTTTCAAAAGCTCAAGACAGACTAAACTCGAGGACTAAGACACTCTTTTCTGGTCTTTCAGCTCCCACTGATGCAGGGAAACATTAAGTGAATGCCAGGAGTATCCCAGACACTGGTGACCCCAGATGCTCCAAGCCATAGGAAAAGAGGAGAAAACTCCTCACAGCAAGAGTGAAAGCCCACACTGATCGGTCAGCTAAGTATGAACCTCAAGAGCCTGGAAACTCAGAGTCCTCAGGATTTACCTGGTTTACTGAGTGGAGTGCGTTTTGATCCTAGAGTGGGGCTGGTAGAGGGAAGGCAGAAGAAATAATTTTTCAGATATTTTCCCTGCAGATCAGGAGCAGATCTTCAGCACACAAACCATGTTTTTTTCAGTGGGAAATGCAAAAGAATGTAAAGGTTAATGCACTCAGAGTTTACTTAATATATGCCTTGCTAAATACTAAGAAGGCTCTGGTGGCAGCAGCTATATTCTCAGAGGATAAGCCTAGAAAATTATTAGTATCTAATCCAGCAACAGATCACAGGTCATCATGGTACAGATGGGATGGTTAGTGCAGAAGGGGGCCTGTCATGCTGGAATGCAAAGGAGGTGCAAAGTATCAAGCTAGACCCAGCTCTCTGCTCCAAAATCACAGCATAGATGCAGCCATCCTGAGTTACTTGGCTGATAAACTTGAAATAAACCAAAAGCCATTTAACTGGAGTCACCATTAAGAATAGTATAGCAAAATATGTAAGTAAAAGAACAATGACAGAATTTGAATAATTTAAGTATATAATTTAAATTATTTGCTGAGTGAATAACAATTCTTATTCTATTATTATGATGCTGAATTCTATATATAAGTATTTGAAATTTATCATTTTTGTAAAGTTCTTGGAAATCTCTTAGAAAGCAGCTATCAACAGTGGAATGCAAACATCAGGCACTGATTGGCTGGGGGGGGGCTGGATTTTTTTTTCTAATAGTTATTCTGTGATTCAGAATATCTTTTTCTTTATTAAACATATAAGTCAAACTTACAAGTCTATCAGCTATTTCTAGAATGCAAAACCAGACAGATTAGGCCAAATAAAGCTGATTTGTGCAAACATGTCAGGCTGGTGGAAAAAGGAAGATGAGTGGAAGCTGAAGGACTATTATAAAGCCTATCCTGCCAATTCTGGTGGCACCATCCTGAAGAAGGGCAATAATCAACTATTGTGAAGAGTAGTGTTTTAAAAGCATGACAGCTGTCTTCTCGGTGAGTTGAGACAGAGCTACTAGGAGGGACGATTAAGCTAAATTCAACTGTAAATGATGAATTTTGAGGGTAGCTAAGAATCACTCTAAATATTATAATCTGGAAAAATTTTCTGTTATCTGTGTATTTCAGGAATTATCTATTGAATTAACATCTTTCAATTCTCCTTTCAGTGTCCTCATGTGAGTGTCAATGATCTATTGCTCATTCCAGTGCAAGCGGTTACAGATGTGCATTTGACATTATTTTCCAATCAGTGTTTCCTGCTCACTGCTTATAGGTTCAGGAGAACATGTGGATAATAGGGTTGATAAATTTTCATTGCTCTGTTGTCACAGCCTGTATTTTTATGTATCAGTTAGTTTAATTTCTAATTCTTTGCAAACTGTGTTGTCTGCAACTGGACTGGAGGACTTTTTCCTTTTTGAATGTTTCTTACTATTTTATCTGATTCAGTACAACTCCTTACCTGTGTTCACATTTCCGTTTCCAGTGATTTTGTACCTAGAGAAGAGCTTTGTCATAAAAATAAGGAGAGATTCCTCTTTACAAGACAGAGGCCTCAGCACAGGATCACCAGATTGCTTTATCCTGGATCAAATATAAAAGAGCTAATTAGGCTTTGCAATGACTTTTGTTTCCACAGTTCACTAGTTGCCCTTTCTGTACATGCTGTGGATTTCCACTCAGTTTTAAGAGCCATCTGGTTTTTGCATCTCCTGTTTAGGGCATGATCATCTACTTTCCTTTTTTCCATGGTGTAAGTGGGCTGATATCCATATATCCCTACCACACTTTAAAGTTCATTTCCACCCTATTATATGTGTCTAGGTTTTCCTGTGTATACTGTATTTGGCAACAACCTTTTTTTCCCCCCAAACTTTTATATTTTCCTTTTTATAGCAAATGTAGCTCTCATAAAAAGGTGGTGGACTGACAACTCTGGCAGATGAAACCTGGCTTATCTGTACAAGAGAAATAGCAAAAGGATATGGCAAAGTAATCTTCCTTTAATGTTCCTAGCATCCTGCATTATCCTTGAACAGGAAAGACATTCTTCAGAACTGAAGGCAATAGTCCCTGTAATAGTTCAGCTATCATGGATATGTTACAGTGGTGATGGTTAAGCATAGCAAGGCTTTACCTGTAACCATTTATGCAGTAATTTTGAGACACAGGAACACTGTCAGATGGTAGTGCTTACTTCTGGCCATTATATCTACATGTGTGACTCTATGGTTCCCACTGCTAAATGTTTTCTTTCACTGATCTTAGAAAGATCAGGACAACCAGTATTGCCCAGGGAATTTATACCACTTTACAACTTTACATTATTCACACTATTTTAAATATGTCTCAGATTTAAAGTGGAGATTGAGGTCTACTATGCTTAGGAGCCAAAGTCCCTCACATAGCCAGAGGGAAGGAGACTCTAGAGAAGGCTGTGAAAGCACCTGAAATAGAGATCTACTGACAAAGTGGCCACAGCTTGAGACATAACAATAAGGGGTTTAGAGGTAAATTACTTCTTCTCCATCAAGGAGAAGGGCATCAAACTGATTGCCACAATTTCCCCTAGATCATCATGAGTCTAGTTGGTTTTGGTAAGTTTTTTCTTCCCTTTACTGTGTGAAACCTGGCTGGTTTGGGCATACCTCTCTTCATTGCTGCTGAAGAGCTTTCAGCAGTGAGGGCACTTGTAAGTATATGGCGATTACATGACAAGGGGTTGATATGCAATACAAAGAAAATTGATAGTATTTTATAGAATGACTGGTTTTAATATAAATTATAAGTTATTTTCTGAACAGGAGAATTAACAAAACATGTTTCTATTGTCATCTCTCACCCAGGTCCCCAAGGCTCCTTTCCCCTCTCAACCCCACCAAGCAATATAAAGCAGTCTGTAATACCTGTGTTATATGTGTACTGGCTAGGGAGCCATTTAGTTGCTTTCAACAAAGCAAGTCTGATTTCTGTCTGGCTTTTCCATCAGTCAGGAACTGATTTGAGTCTCTGTCTTCAATTCAGCCACTTATTTCTATGGAATTTGTTGGAAGTTGTAATTGAGAAGTCTTCTATTATTTCTAATTTGCTTTAAAATGTCCAAAAGGATCCCTATGAAAAGACAACGTGATATATACATATATATTTGTAATTTATATTATAACAATATTGCTAAATAATACAGATATAAATGCCTTTATTTGTAGCTAGATATTATATATATGAATAGATAAAAAGAGATCATGTGATCTCATAACTTCATTTTGTTAGAAACAGTCCACGGGCCAGGAATTGGGATTCTTCCTCCTTCCCTCTCCTTTCTGCTCCCTTGAATTTCCTCAGTAAGGGTTTTAAAAACAATTCCATCTTTATTTATCTCAATGGCATTGGAAATTAGAATAATTTCAAAAAAAGGGACAGCTCAGATCTCCACAGCCCTGAAGCCACATTCAAACTTTTTTTTCTTACAGACAGGTAGAAAAGAGCAGGAGAGAGAGAAACTTCTGCTGCTTTCCTCCCCATCAGTGAAGTTACACTCCCTGATTTGCCAGCATCTCAGGGTTAGGCAATTTAGGGTTAGGCAGCCTGTGCAAAGCCAGTTTGCTGTAACAGTACGAGAAGTGACCACCGAATCCGCCTCAGGCTTACTTGCATAAGGCAGAAGCCTTATCTGAGATTCTGTCCCCACTCTGAACCACTCAAAACTTGGTAATTTTTGCATGGGACGTCTTGGATTTTAATCCCAAAGACTCAAATCCTATTAATTTTTTCTAGGTGTTTGGAAGGCCAGCCAGCAATCCAGTCCCATATTTTCTTTCATCCTGAGAAAAGGGAAGAGAGGTGGTGAGAAAATTGGACAGAGACACAGCTATAAAAATTACAGGTGAATCTATTCACATACTGACCTCCATGTCAACAGGCAAGGACAAAGGACATTTTTTTCTTTCTTATTCCCTTTACTTTAAGAAGCAGGATAGTATGTCATGCTATGACTGAGCTAGTAAAGTGATCCATCAGATTGCCACCTCCTGCAAAATCCATAGCTTCTTGATACTAAATTTGTACCTTTTCAGCTACATCATTTGTACCAAACAGTTCCAGGATAGGTCATTTTTTCAAAGAATAGCTATCAAACAGCCAAAACTTAAATAATCTTCTGTCCTATCCAATATCTATCTAATGTGTTAAAGGCAGGCAGCACTGGTCAGACAAAGAATACCATGAGAGGGTACAATACTGCTGCCTGATTACAAGTCACCCTGTGTGCCCGACTCCGAAAAGTAGCATGTTTTCCATCAGCAGGTGTAAAGCAAAAATCGATCCTTTTTAGCTTAGGAATCCAATTTCACTAAAATATGATTAAATATAAAACAATTAAATAAACAAGAAATGCACTCAGGAAGAACTAGTCTAGGCAGCAGCTTTGTCCTAGTAAATTCAAGTGACAAACTGGTATCCAAAATATTGACTAAATCGTTGGCCAAGCTGTTACCCACTACAGCTCTGTGCCAAGAGGCAGCAGCATCCTTCTGAACATGCTGCTGTCCTCAGTCTTGAATTTTGCACTGAGGGAAAGTGGGCATGAAAGTAAAAGATATATGAGGACTTGCAGAATAAGTAGACAGTGGAAAGAGAGGCTACATGAAAGGTAAAATGCTTACACAAGAATTATCTTAATCTGTAGGAAGAAAGAGAAGCTTTCTTTAGAGCTGAAGCAAAAGAGCACAGATTTGAATGCTCCTGTTGCCAGGCAAACTAAGCAATTTTTTTATCTCTTTTTAAATTATAAACTAGTTTTATATCAGCAGCTAAGCAGTATACAGAAAAAAAAAAAAAAAAAAAAAATCCTATCCTGAAAGCTCGTCTTCCTAAGAGAATACCCACGGACACACACAAAGCCACTCCTGCAGAGTGCATGCGTGTGGTAGGGATAATGGAAGAAAGAAAATAATCTTGATACAAATCAAACTTTCCACATTTTTTTTTTAAATCAAAGAGATTTAGGATATTCATAAACCCAAATCTGTTCCCTCAAATGATTTCAGCAGCTTGAGGCGAGTTCATTAAAACAATGTATCTCCAGTCTTTCAGCAGAGACAAGTTCTCCGTAGGACAGTGCTTTTGCTTATCTAGGAAGAGCTTCTTGCTGAGTTCCCGCTGGTTTATTCAAGACTGGCAGTGGGCTCCCGTTACTCTTCTCCTGCTGAAAGTTAAACTGGTTTCAGCTAGTCAGTGCTGCCTAACAGATCTAAATAAGGCAATGCTGAGCGTACAGACCACACTCTGATATAGAATATGATTACCATGGGAAGCCTTCCAAATTTGAAACAGCCAGGAATTTTAACCTTGGAGCCAAAGCAGTTCTAATAAGGGGGGAAATTGCCTTCTGAATTTCATTTGCAATGCAACATTAATAGGAAAAGAAGTAATATGTACATGCTTCTCTTCTCTTCTAATAAGTATGGTAAAATATAAGGAAGATTCAAATCCCGGATTATCTAAATCAAAGATCCGTATTTTAACCAGAAAAACAAATGATAAAAATATATACACATAGTAATGAAAAAATGTAAAGTCTGAAGATATGTGCAACATTTTGGTTTGGAAATTAATGTATCTGGGTTCAGATAGAATTATATTCATGTGTCACATTGTTAAACAGGGAGGACTTGTTCAAAAAAATGTATGCTTTACCCAGCTCCACTACTTGGTCTGACAAAATGTTTTGTTTCTCATCTTGCTTCATTCATTGTACCTATGAAATATCATTTTCATTGCTTCGGACTATATTGCTTGCCTGTTAGTGCTCAGGACTGGATGTGAGAAATGTAGTTAAACACAAAAGTATTTCTCTGTCCTTCATACATAGAGTTCCAGTCTCTTACATCCCAGATATGTGTCGCACACTAGAACATGGATATTTAAAATGGATAGTGTCCCTATTAATACTTATATCTCTGGTTCTGAATACCATACAATCTCACACTAAACCTGAAAGCATCGTCTACCAAATCTCAGACATTCGTATATCTTCTTTTAAAAAATCAGGTGCTCACAGCACACCTCTTTCAGCAGAAATCTTGTCTTATAAGAAAAAATCTTGGGAAGATCTAAACACAGATATAAGTTCTTTTTCCATTTGCTAGTGCTTCTTCATAATAACAGCAAAATCATAGTTATCTCCATCTTTGAATGACTCTTGGTTTTGTAGTGTAAGATAGATGTTGCTGCTTTTGTTGGTCAAAAATTCATGTTATTTCTATGAAAATGTGAGGGTAATGGTACAAATACAAGGAAACTTGGAAAGCAAAGATATCTTCTTGAGATATTGCTTTTCTTATACACAAGTACAAGCTCAGTAGAACTGTATGTTAAAAGGAATTCTGAACTCCAAACATTTTAAAGGCAAACATGCCTTTAAAAAGTCCCATGCACCAGGATTATCACATGACTTCACAAGATTTTCATACTTTCACAGCCCAAGAAATGTACTTAAACAAGTGAATTAACGTAATTTATGAAACAAGCAAAAAACTTTCTTCATATTCTATAAAACACTTTTCTGCATATAATATATTAAAGATGCAGGACGCACTCACAGAAGGTACATATAGTTGTTTACTTTGAACCTATATTTACCATGACTAATCACTCATAAAGCCTACTGATACAACAATAAAACAATTCATTCAGAAAGTTTTGTACCTAGAACAGAAACACTGAATTTGCTTCTCACTCCCATTTAAGATAATGTAATCAGCAAAAAAGCAGCATGAAAAAGACAGGCTGTGCTGTGTAGGGGAAGTAATTTATTAAAAGCCAAATGTCTTAACTCAGAATCAGTGTTCACTAACTCATTAATAGCGTTAGGCTCCCAGCAGAGCAATTCCTTTAGGAGTGCTTTGCTTTGTAGGAAGTACTACTGGGATAAGTCTGAAACAGAACTTTTTCTCTAACATAACAATATTTTCTGGCCATCTATCAATGTCTTTCTCTTTTTGCCTTTGTTTTTTTGGTTGCTAATTAAACTTCTGGGTTTTTACTTCTGAAAAAATGTGGGATTTTTTTTCTTTTAGTCTTTAAGGAAACAAAAACTATCAAGCCTTGCAGCTATGAGATTTATTTTCCACTTAAAAAAAATTGTTGCAGATCTTAGTGAATGCTAATGGTTTTTGTAATCTCATTTTAACATTTAATTTGCAAAGAAATCTTCCCAGTGAGAAATAACTCTGAGCCACCTTACTGAGTTGGTTAAAGAGAAATAAAAATAACAAATGGTGAAAGCTGCTGTGTTTTAGGGATAGGTTAATTTTGAAGCCTAAGAAGAATGTCTAAGATGAATACATTATTTTTTTCTCATTTAATCAGTTTTGCAGACATATTAACTAATTTTTAGTGGAGCTTAAGCACCATGTCTCCAGACTCAGTTTAACCTGTCTAGAGATGAATGCAAAGTGATTTCTGCCCTTAGGTTGACTGTTCATATGGCAGCGTTTCTTTATACCTTTCTATTTAGTTTAATCTATTTAGGGTCAGGGCTCCTGACCTTTACTTTGAGTTCTGAGTTCAGATGAAGCCCAAACATTGAGACAGATCTCTCTTGCAGCTGCCATGCATCACCTGGTACTACATGCAGAAAACAAAGCAGGGAAAGAGACAGTCTAGAAGTTTATACATCATGTATCACCCTTCCTGCTTTTCCAGATAAAGAACTTAAGCATTCTCTTCTTTTTCTCCTGACTGTTGCTTAGGCATAAATGTCCATAGCAAATGGTGACAGCAGCAGGGGGCAGTGAAAGGGGTGGGTGGGGGTGGGTCAGACAAGGACATGACAATGATGACTGGTTTTTTGAAAAGTCTAGGGAAAAAAGTCATCCAAACACCTAAGTGTTCCTCCTTCATAATGCCACATTCCAGAAAAACTGAAAGAGAACACTCTTACCTTGAAAGATAAACTCTCAAAACACATGCTAGTATCCACAGTAAAAGGATCAAAATGGAGCAAGCTATACCATTCTCAGTTTATGTCTATGCAAACATACTCTGAAATAGTTTTTTACACCACAACTCTTCCTGAAGCCAAGCTCAGTGTGAAGCTAGTGTGAGGTTGGACTTGAAATGCAGATGAAACTGAGAAAGGGTTTTCTTTGGTAGGCAGCTTGGACTATTTGCCAGTCATTCAGCAGAAATTAGCAACCCAGGAAGAGGTGCTTGGTCCCAGAGAGTACAGTCCTCAGTGACTGGCAGCACATTTCCTCATCTGTGTGCACACATTGTTTCAAATGGCTGCATTGTTTCCTAAGGGATTTTTCTTTCCAGGGGGAAATTTTCATCTGTCACATGCATTTTTCATTCATTGTTGATTTCTGCTTCTGCGAATTACATGCAAACCATGGCAAAGATAGCCAAGAGAAATGTGAAAAATAACACAGAGCTATTAAAATATTTTAGAAACATCCATGGTATATAGTGATATTTTATAGAACTGCATCTTCTTTTCACTAAACAGGCCTGACCCTGTACAGTTAAATTGCTAACTCACAAAGTGACACAAGAAAGTACCGCATGTACTTCCAGCTTTTGTGGCATCACTGTTAAAATGCCTGAAAGTGTCTGTCTATCTCTAGAGGAAAGATCCTAGAAAACAGAAAAAACCCCCTAATGGAGACACTCACAGTGTAGAGTTTTCAGAAGAAGCCTTTCAGAGAATGAAGCCATTTGTAACTAAGCCCCAGGAAACAAATGGGCACATGGTGGATGTGAACTCAGAGCTGCCTCTTAGCTCTCTCAAGTTGCAGGAGCAGGAAGCTGTCTGAGCAAGGGCTATTCTTGGAGAAGATACTGGGGACACTTCTCTTGTTGCACCTTTTACACTGTAACATAGAAGCCCGAGTCCTCCTCCAACTGTCTTCCTCAATGGTAGCATCCCCTCCAGCTCCTGGGGCAGAGGTACACAGAGTTCTGCTCCATGGGTCAAGTTTTTGGCCACTTGGCTGATGCCATGGGGGCAGGTAGCAACATTTATGCTCACCAGGGTTTTCAATGGGAGGCCCTGGGGCTGCAGGGCCCTTTCAGTGGGTATCAGATGGTGGGGGACAGCTGGGATCTGTCCAGGTCACCCCGGAATCATGGCGTAGCATGGGTATGGATAGGTGCTAAGCATTAGAGACTCTGCATGTCTGCCAGCAAAGAGCATCAACAAAAAGCATGGTAACCTCAAATGGGAGATCTATGCACCAACCACCTGGGTTTCGTTTCCTAAATCCTTCCCACAGCCTCTCTCTCACCAAAGCAGTCTCTCCCTACCTTTTTTTCCCATTTTGCCCAACAAAACTTTAATAGAATATATTTGCTTGTGTCAACTTGAAGCAGCTGGTTCTTTTATTTTAATATTTATTCATTTATTTGAGGGTACTCAAAATGATGTGACAATGTGGTCTCAGTGTCGTAGGGAAATCTCTCTTCTTTGGAGAGCAGATGTTTGCAGTAAATCTCAGAGCCAGGATCTCATCTCAAGAGTCCTCTCTGCTGAAGCATAATGTGGGCCCACAAGCTTTAATTCATTATCCTGATGCTGCACAGTGTATAAAGGTGATTATAGGTCTTTCAGTTCCATCATATCTGGCGAGAAATTTTCCCAGATCACTTGACAAGTTATTTACATTACCTGCTTTGCCTCTCCAGGTGCTTAGTATTATTGCACAAAAAACTTTCCTGTTTAAGCATTTAATGCCTCATCCCTGCCTGGAAGTCTTCAAGGCCAGGTTGGATGGACCTCTGAGAAACCTGATTTAGTAGGTGGCATCTCTGCCCACGGTAAGGGGGATGGAACTAGATTATCTTTAAGGTCCCTTCCAATACAAACCATCTGTGACTCTATGATTCTACGATTACTGTATATGTGACAACTTCAAAGAAAGAAAAAATATAGTCACTCTTTATTTTTCATATTGAGAAGAATTAAAAATAAAACTGAAAGGAAATTTAAATAAATCATCGAATTTTTTAGATGTTTAAAGCAGCAAAAGTAAGAAAACCAGTCCTTCCTCCCCAGGAATCGGTCTGTCAACAGACTCAGACCAATTAGATTACTAAAAAAAAAACACTATAATGAGCAATAGATACAAACATTAGACTACTTACCTACACTTTTTTATAGCATTTTGTAGTATTTTTTCCCCCTCAATACAGATATATTTAATTAACTAAGACGGGTTACTAATTAACAGCATCTTGGTTGGCAGTGCTATCTAACAAAAACATATTTTCCAAGATCTCCATTGATTTCATAGAAAGATCTGAGGGCCATGCAAGGTGCTGACCTTATTTATAAAGTCCTTATAAAAATTTAGATTCCATATACCTTAGAGATTTTCTTTTCCTTACCCTTTTTCCATGACTGTTCAACTTAACAGATTGGCCCAGTGTCTGAACATCTGGAATGAGTCTTGTGTTCCTTTAACATGCGGTTCAGTTCTAGTCTTTTATTTGACCCTTTTACTGAAAGAAGAATCTAGCAGGGTTTGTTATGGCATAATGTTGTCTTTAGCTACAACACAGTGCAAAACTTTCTAAGTGGAAAGTTGATTCAGAATGTTGTGTTGGTTTGATTACCTTGTTCATATTCAAATCAATGAGAGCATCAGAGGAGGAAGGCCAACCTGAATGCAGACCCCTGAGACAACTTTCTCTTTGCAAAGGTCAGTCCTTCAGTAAAGATTAACCACTGTTATCATGTTCAGCTATTATTCTGTATTTCATATTTATGAAGATGTTTAATAAAGTGATACTATAACTGAAAGAAATAGATGTAGCAAAAATTAATATATATTTCATATATTAAAAAGAATAATATTCCAAAATATTAAAGGAATTTCATCCATTTAATTTAATTATCTTTTACATAATACTGGGAAAAATTTCTATGGCTCTGGCAGCTATGAAACAAATGCATTTTTAAAATCTCTCAGCAGAAATTGCAGATATGAAAGACCAACCACTGACTCTATTTACAGAAGTGTGTGAATAAATGTTATTGACATCAGTGAAGCAAGTCTGCATTTATGTTGAGCAACCTGAGATCAGGATTCAATTATTTGTTAATTAATTACTGATGGCTCTCAGCTGGTGCATAGATTTTCAAAGTACATATCTTTTTTAACTTTATCATGTTTACAAAATACTATGGGATATTAGATCAGTAATTTGAAATGTTTAACCTAATTGCAGTGACACTACAGAGTGCATGATTATGATGGCTTTTACCCTAAAGAATCTGTACAGGAAGTAATCTTGTATGAATGAACACATGTGAGTGAATTCTGCAGCTAAATTTTGTCACCTTTTCTCTCAAGAGCTGTTCAAGAAGCAGTAAGCATGAGAAATATGGTCTGGATTGTGAGGGATTGTTTAAACATGCACAGGCCAAGAACTCTCCCAAGGCAACTAACGGTGGACAGAGCCCCTTTAACCTTCCAGCTAACCCATGAAAACAGTGGTGAAAGGAAGATTCATATAACATAATCTCTCTGATCCCCTGCATGAAAATTTTTATCAGTGCCAGGACAAAAGCTATCACTGGGTCAGGTTGTAAACCTGTTGGAGCTCCCCATGAAATCTGTAAGTCATCACTGACTAATTCAAATTTCTGAGTTTTTTCAGAAAATAAATTTTACATTGTTTTATTTCTGTCTCGTTAGTCATGCAGCTAAGGTCTTGATAGACTAATTCTGCTGCTTAGGAAGAACCAAGTATTTCAGAGTAATTGACTTCAAATATTTCAGAGTAATTGAATTCACCCAGTGAAAATCTTTTGGATTAGATGGGACTGTAAAAATAATAGAGCACTTTTGGGCTTCTTCCCCCTTCCTACCAAGTATACTGATCTTTTACCTAAAAAAATTCAAAGATATTGGTTGTATTATGCAGGCCAATGCATAAATCCTTTTGTTTGGTTTTTTCAGTTTTAAGTATTAAATGTGCACAAACAGATGATCTGAGGCTGATCTCCACCTCTGGGCTTCCCTTTGAGCCTGAAGAGCACAGCTGCAGAAACTATAATTCCTTCAGGAAAAAAAGAAAAAATAAAAGGTTCAACATTCCTTTAATTGAGTTTTTGGAGCAAAAATCTGGTTTCGGACAAAGTAATGATAGTTTTTCCTCTATGGCTGAGTTCACAATCAGACAGGCTACATAGAACTCTTTTCCTTTTGTACCAAATATGGAATTTGTATTTGGGCTCAAAGCAGTTTCAGCCTACCCGATCTCCCATTCTGTTTAGTGCCTGCAAAGCACTGATAAGGGAATAAAACTTGGTACTATTCACTTCTGATATTGGAGAAACAAAGCACCTGCCTTCCCTTTCTTCTTAATCAAGTCTTCCTCCTCCTCTTAGGGAAGAATCTTTACATTTTTTCTTAAATAATTCTGAAGATAGCAGGAAGGTAAATACAGGCTACAAAACATAGTGGTAGTTAGTATTCAGGCTTTTTATGGGATTTTTTTTTCCATTAGGGAAAAAATTAATCAGTGAGTCAGATATTTCTCTTACATTCTTCCATTACGTCCTGGATATAAATGTCATATATAAAATCTCAATTTCTATACACTGTAGAGCCTTAAGACCAGCAGTTGTTTTTTTTATCTGTAGTACTATGCCTTATAACAGCAAATATGCTATGTAAGTGTGAATTTTTAGTTTTAATTTAGATGCACAGAAATATTCCTGTGTTTCTGTGCACTTCTTTAGTGATTTCATTACTCTGCACAGAAACACTCCTGTCATCTGACACTCGCTTCCCCAGCTGCACACTCAGATGACTGATAACTCACACTATATATCTGAATCTTAACCAATTTATCAGAAAAAATGTGCTTTGGGCAGTGACTCTTATTGTTTCCTCTGTCTATTCCACACAGGAGCTTAACAGCTTTTCCACTTATCTTGACAGATGGGTAGATATCACAACTTTCAGATTTTTCTAAAGTTTCACCTAATCTGTTGTACAGAAAATATGGCTCTTCAATAGGAACTTTGAAAAGAGTTTTTAGAAAAAAAAAAAAAGAAATGTTTTAGGTCACTTTTTCTCCATGTGATACTATAGTGATAAAACAGTTTTCATAGAGTGACTTCTCCAATTGGAAAATCCCTATCTAATCCCTTCCTAACTGCAGTGATTTTCTGGATGGCATCAGACACATCCTGGGTCAAATATAATCAGATGATAAACTATGTTAGGCGGAGTGCACCTGTAGAAAAGCAGATTGGGAAAACCCAAGTCATAATGAATTTTTTTCTTGTAAATTGTGGAGCCATATCCACCTGATTACTTATGGGAAGTTCTTAAACTTTTGTGATAACCGTGTACAAATAAACATGGAAATGAAAGCGGTATTTAAATCATAGAAATGCATTTCTGTTTCCTGAAAATCATACAGCTTTCAATAACTAACAAAATGGTTAGTTTTGGTTTGGTAGCTGAAACCTGTTAGTATTGTCAAGCTTAGTTCTGTTGTAAACTGTGAGAAAATATGTACAGTATGTGTACAGCATCACCACATATATTGGCATACATTGGTTTTATTGAGAGCTGGACCCAGAATGACATTGTCAGAGGTGGAAAGATGACTAAATACATACATTCAGTATGCCAACAAGACCAATGTAAAGGCTTCAGCTGACACCCTCCCTGCCATCATATTCTGAATTTAAAATGAATGATTATTCCTGAGAACAGTTTAAAATAGACTTAAAGAAAACCAAATATATTTTTAACAAGGAAAAACTAATTTCTAAGCAACTAAACATCAGTAAAATCTAAGTAGTTGAATGAATAGTTGAATAAATGCAGTGTGAATGGTTATCCAAATTTTCTTTTGTTTCCAGCCTTGGTTATTTGACTACAGGACAAGTTATATTCTAGCTTTGACACAATGTTAGAAAATTTGTTTCTCTTTTTCAGCTATCCATTCTCCATACTAAAGAAAATATAAAAAGCATCATTAAGTGAAGCTTGCTGCCTCAGGACAACAGCCTCCCACACAAGCAATTTCAGTTAAAAGAGGGACAATTTCTCTTTTTTGTCTGTATGACTTTGCAGAGTCCCCTTGACAGAGTACTCCATACTATTGTTAACTCCAAGAATTTAAATGCTTGGAAATATGCTGTTACTTCTCCACAGATCTGTAAGATGAAAACAATGTTGGCCATAAATTTGGAACTTAGGGAAGAAGACATTGCAGGCCTTGAAGGAAAGCACCATGGATGACAGGAGGAAGGCAGAAGACAGGCAGAGCTGAGTAAGGACCTGCCAGTCAAACTGAAACACAAGAAAGAAATACGCAGGCAGTGGAAAAAGGTCAGGAGGTCCTGAAGGGACCTCAGGAAAGGTCTTCCCAGGAAGAATATAGGGATATTTCTCTGGAGTGTATGGTGGGATCAGAAAAGCTAAGGCAAAGACGAACCTTGTCAAAGGATGTGAAGAATAATAAAAAGGACTTCTACAGGTACATTACACAGAAAAAGAAGACAAAAGAAATTGTACCTGTCTCTGATAAATGAGACGAGGGTCTTGAAGGAATCTGCAAATACAGTTGCTAAGCCACTCTTCATCATATTTGAAAAATCACACCAGTTAGGCAAAATCACCAGTGGCCAGAAAAAGAAAACATCACACCCATTTTTACAAAGGGAAAATTAAGGACCCTGGGAACTACCTGCTAGTTACCTTCACTCCTGTGCTTGATAAGATCATTAAACAGATCTTCCTGGAAAATATGCAAGGCACACAGATGAGAGGGGAGATTAGAGAGAGCCAACATGGCTCCACCAAAGTCATGACTAATCTGGTCATCTTTTGCAATGGAGTGACTTCGTTAGTGGATAAGGGAAGAGCAACTGGTACCACCTACTTCAGCTTCTGCCAGGCCTTTGCCGTGGTCCCACAGAACATCTTTATTGCCAAACTGAAGAAGTACAGATTTGATGGATGGATGGTTTTATGGATAAGGAATTGGCTGGAATTGACTGGACGGCTGCATCCACAGAGTTGTAGTCAATGTCTCAATGTCCAAATGGAGATGAATAACAAGGGGTGACCCTTAGGGGCTCATACTGTTCAATATCATTATTAGAGGTATAGGCAGAACATGTACTAATAGGATGAAGGGTAACAGTCCTAAACTGAAAGAGCCTAGATTTAGCTTAGATATAAGGAAGAAACTCTTTACAATCAAGGTGGTGAGACACTGGAACAAACTACCCATAGAAGCTGTGGATGCCCCATCTTTGCTTTAAGCAACTTGGTCTAGTAGCTGTCCCTGCCTGTGGCAGGAGAGGTGTAAGAAGATACTCTTTAAAGGTCCCTTCCAACCCAAATCATTCAAATGATTCTATGACCAAATCCTCCAGCCTCTTCTACTTCTCAGCTGGTGGCCTGCCTCTGGGGGTGTTATGAATCTGAGCATTGGACTCATCCAACTGGACATCACTGGACACCAAGTTTCTGTAAAAATCCCAGTCTTTTTATGACAAGAGTGTTGGAAGACCTCTGTTGGTTTACCAGTGTTCACTGGATCTTCAGAAACACTGATAAAATGTGTTAAACCAACCTTCAAACTATGTCTAAGACATATAAAAGTCCTATATGAAATAAAAAAGATTAATCTAAGGCTGCCAAATAGTTACTTATCATGTAACTGCTATAAGTATTGTATCATTTCAGCTTCACATCTAGATAGTCTTTAAATTTTCCTTTCGTTTCAGAGCATTTGGGTCAAAGAGCAACACATGCACTGACACTTCTCTTAGATTTGTAATATTAAAATATATCGTAGCAGATCTTGTTAAGTCCTGTTGAGAGGAACATTATACACATCCACATATATTTATCATTTAAATAACAAGGGTACCTGAAAGGTGAAATGAAAAAACAGAGTACATGGACATGAGGTCATTTTCTGACCAATATGCAGCTCTGCATTCATCAAATAAGGGTAAAATACCAGTTTTCAAAATTCCAGAATGCATTAGACATTGAACTTTAAACTTCACCTTTTCCTTCATTTGTAACAGAGTAGTGTAAACAATGGGACTTAGCTCTTGCAGAAAATTCAAATGTTTAATAGTTCATGAATATAAGAGCTCCAACTTTGTTAACGGGAAATGATAAATTCTATTTGGCTTAAAGAAAGGACTGTGCTTAAAAGTTCCAATGGGGATGTTTTCTTATTTTTCCTTCTGTCTTGCAACAAAGCCTTTTAGGTACTTCAAGAGAATTTCTTTGTTCTGTTTTCCCCGTGATTTTCCCAAAATTTCTGTGGAAAATCCAACTTTACTGACAAAGCAAGTATGACTCTTGTTTTATCAAACTGCACAGTCCTTATCCAATCCTCAGTTCATATACTGATAGGCATGTGGGAAAGCTGAAACTTATACATAGCCTTTCCAATAATTACCCTTCCCAGCTTTCATTACTTCTTCTGACTACAAGGCTTCCAGATGACCTTTTAGAGATTGTTTTTGTTCCCAATAAATAAAAAAGTCTATGCTTTTTGAGTACCCTGTAGGCTGGAAATGATGCCAGGACCTCAGCACTGCAAGAAACCATGGCTGTTTCTATAGAAATGCAGCAGATCTGCAGATCTGAAACTCAGGTCTACTTCACAATTAAACATGGCTAAAAAATTTTGACAAAGAATATTTACTCTCTCATTTAGTCATAATTCCCTAACACAGTCAATAGAACATAACAAAAAGCTTGAAAATTGCAAGACACATAGGAAATGCAACGTTCAATTAATAGTATCATAAATCTAAAATCGTGATCTCTAAAAATATAATAGCAGGAAAATTAGTAACACAGTTCTGGTACAAATCTCTGGATTTTTTTTTTTTGTTCCTGCTAAATTTATGATATCTTCAGTATTCCTTAACACTTTTGAATACTCATTTATCTATGTCATGCATTACCTAAGAATGAATGCCGTAACACTGGTTGAAACAGTAGATTGCTTATCATGTGCATTTGATCCCATTCAGTGGCCCAAAGGACTGCTGCAATAATAAAAAATGTGCCTTTACCCACCAAAAAATAGGCTTTATACTGACAAAATATTTTTACAGTGTCTAATTTTTTTCATTGACTGAATGGTATGTTAGTCCTGCAATATCAATTCCACTGAGAATTAAAAATTTGAGACAGCATAGAAATAAATCTGATAAAGCCACTTCATTAATATGTTTATTTAGAATCCAAATATACCTTGCATTTTAAAATTTGTTAAAGTTCTCATTTTTTTTAATGGTTTTACAGAGTGTTGCTTTTTACATCTCTAGCCATGTTTTGACTTCACTGTCTCAAAATAGCAGGACATTTAGATCAATGAATGTAGACAAATCCTAGAATAAAGCCAAATATCTTGCCGCTATTGAAGACAATCCTGATATTGCCAGCAATTTCAAGAAAGGGATGCATGGAAATTCCATCCCAAGAAAGGGATGGAATTTCAAATCAGGGATGCACGGGAATCAGCAGCATGAACATATATGCTCCACAGCGTATACTCTAATACTTTGAAGTACTTATTGCCTCAGATGTGATCCAATTTATTTCAAAAAGATACCACAGAAAATAAAATACTGATCATGGTCAAACTATATTAGCCTCCATATTTTACTGACAAATTTCATGACTGAGTGATCTTGATATTAAAATTATACTCAGGACATTTAAGCATTGATCCTTGGTGCATTTTATAAGAGCAAATAATAATATCTTTATATTATTATTTTATATTATTATATATTTATTATTTATATTATTATAACAAGGCAGCAAGCAGAAAATGATCATGTTTCACTATTAAGCTAGGTGCTGCCAAAATTCCTGTAAAGTAAAGTCTAAACTCTTGTTGAGTTCTTTTCACACTCCCCATTTCTGTCAAGTTGCAGTGACATTTGCTTAAACTATTTCCTTCACTTGTGATCTACTATTGATTCATAGCTTTTTTGTGTGTGACAAAATGGCAGCTCAGGTTGTATAAAGCAAAAGAAAGGTTTACTAGAGCTGGGTAAATTTGTTTTCGACCAAAAGTCATTGGCTGACCAAAACCATTACCATATTCTTGCTGAATAAAGGAAAAAAAGGAAGGAAAGTAATGAGTTAAATGTAGTGAAAGAAAAGGTGAACATTTTCAGTATTTCACTTTAATCTTTCCATTTTCTCTGGGTTTAAATGATTCTTTCTTTCAACATTGACCAGGTTTCATTACAAGTCCATAAAAAACCTAATATGAAGTAATATTTTTCATTTTTAAATGAATTGAGGTGATTTTTTCTTAATTTTGCATTTCAATGGTGACACCAAAATTGCTTTCACTTCAGAGTGCCCTGAAAACTATGTCTTATCATTTTGTTCAGTGTATCAAAGGACAGTTTTACACAATTTTGACAGCAACAGGTTTACTTTTTCTGATTATTTCTTCACTGGTGCTTCACTTGTACTTATCTGTGCAACACATGAAAAAAATTTTAATTTCTGGATAAGAAATTTTGCTTGTAATAAAAAAAGGTAACAGTTCATGTTGTTTTACACTGCATTCTCTCTAAGACATTTATAGTTGCAGAACTAACTCATCTTCACCATCTTCCAGGCCTGGCAGTTTGGGAGCTAACTCTTCATTTTCAAAAAGAAAACTCTATATGAAATTAAACATTGATGCTTCCTGATCATGATTCTGATAGTGTTTTCAAGTTATGAAAGCCACTAAACTCCTGTTTTGTTACAGTGGCTTCTAAGGTATGCAACTGCTGACGGAGGAGATGCATTAATGATCGATGTGTGTGCACATTCATGTTTGCATTTTCTCCCTCTAGTCCCCGCTGCCAATTGCTCAAGAGTGACAAAGTCACAAAGACACAGGGGTCTCCTGTTGTTGCCATCAGCAGTATTGTGTCTGGGAAATAATGCAGGAGAAACAAGGAAGGATTCATATGAAAAATGGCCCAGATTTTGCTCTCCTTCCCCAGGCTTCCAAAACAATTTTTTAGCTCAGACAACTAATACATGGAAAATAAAAACTTGCAGTTGTTTGGACTGATCTGAAACTAAATAAATCTTAGCAACAAAATGCTCATGCAGACAGTCATTTCCATTATATAATAGCTAGAAAAAATTGTTTCGAGAATACTATCTGAAATAAGCAATGAGAATTCACTACAAAAATGTAAACATTGCTAAACTGCAATAGTCAGTGAAAAATTACTTTTTATTTTTTACTTAAGTCAAATGAAGGAACATATTTATCTGTATGGACAAATTTTCAGTTTAAAAAAAATAGAAAGTTTTTTTTTACTGGAAAAAAAACTGAGTGCAACTTACAGTTCAGGTTGCCAGCTTCTGAGATTTTGTCACAAATCTTATGATATTCAGTACTGGTCTGTAATATTTCTTGACCTTTAAACCAATCACAAAATTTCTAGGGACTTTTTTTTTGGTTTGATCACCTGTGGACTGCAATACTGACATATTAGCTGTCCACAGCATCAGAGCAGTACAGCCACTTCTTCTTGCACAAAACTCTTCATAAATCTTCCATATGCTATTCCTAACCAAGACCCCAGAATCCAGAATCTCACCCATACATAACTTACTTAACTCCACATCCTCTAAGAACCAAGACTTCACCTGTTTTACTTGTACAGAGAAGTAGATCGTCCTTCAGCTTTCATTGCAGCCATCGATGTCTTTCAAATTTACTGTAGTCCTGAAAGATATGGGTAGTATTTAATTCAGAAGGAATGTTTTCAGTTCTCACTTACCATTCAAATGTGAAACAGTGGGGTTGGAAGCCTTTGGATCAATGCCATTTGACATGTTCTGCATCATTTTTTACAAGCAGTTTACAATTTTCTCATGGACATTAGTGATTTAAAATTGCTGCCTATTTTGTGCAAATGCTTTGTAGTCTTTCAATTGTACTCTAGCAGATCCTTCCAAATATATAAAATCTGAGCCACTCTAGATACTGTCTCAGATGAGACAGCATTCACAAAACATTACTTTTGCTCCCCAGCTTTTGACCATAGCTTTTAGAACCCAGATTTCCCCCTACAGAGGTGCCTTACACAAAAGCAAAATTAGTTTTCCATTAATATCTCCTAAGATTCAACGTTCCTGCAAAACCTATGAACAGTAATTTCATTCACTAGAATATCCACAGACATTAAGCACAAAAGGAGGAAAAACAAGGGACCTAAACTACTGTGAACATATAGGTTTCTTTTGTAGATGAGAATAGGAGGTTCTGACTCAGCAGACCTGCTGGAGGAAGCTTAGACTTTAAGTGTTTGATTAAACCCATGGAGGCTTTTCAATCATATTTAGGTGCTTAAAGGAAAATTTGTGATATTTTGAAGTTTTAACATTCATGGAAGAATGCCATACACCACAGAAAAACTAAAGCCATCATGGTAGGATTATAGAATTAACAATTATCATAAATTACTATACCATCACTGAACTGCCAGGTTTTTTTTTTTCTTATTTTTAAGATATTAACCTACTGAGTGAAAAAGTTAATCCCACCTAGATTTAGTTAACTGCAAGTTGCTATCTAGACTAAAATCATCATCTTATCCTCTGTGCAGTCAGTGGAGAGAACTCAGGCAGCACATTCCCTGGAGAGACCTATTCACAGTGGACCAGGAAGACAGTTTACACCACTAGCTTCTCTTCCAGGCCCAACAGATGGTGAAATCAGATTGTGAACTTAGGAGAGATAGGTCAAAACATCACGGACAATTTTCTAATGTTCTTACTTAATAAAGTTCTGTTGCACAGTAAAATCATATGTGCTACTATGCTTTGAAACAATTTATAGAAGAAAAAGTGCTAGTGACCCCACACAAAAATCACCAAAACAGATTGAAGATAAGTGAGAACTGTAGTCAATATGTTTTATAGTCTCCAACATATCAGGATTTGCATATAGAAAAAGAGATTATGTGCCTCAAATATGTTTCAAATGTTGGGAATTTATCCTTCCTCACACAAACTTTGTTCAAGTTCCCATCTATTTCCAAACAGAATAAATATAATTTTGATGTCAGGCAAAACCTTTTATATTTTTGCTTCTAATGTGAAGACATCCTCAAAAACAAACAGCTTGACCAGCTGAAGGGTGTATCAACTTGACTCACATGAATGAACAGTACAAAGTAATAACATAATGTGCCACATTTCTTTTTACATCAAAAGAAAACATATTTCAAAGAGTATTTCCAAGAAAAATTGTGTGATTCAGAAAACAAAGAGGGAGACCAAGAGTTAAGAAGACTGCATTTCATTTTTTTTTCTATCCTCCTGCTTATCAGGTGACCTATATCAAAGCCACTATATCTCTGGTTTTACCTTGACCACTGAGATCATAAGCTCTTTGGGACAGGATATGTTTTTCCTGGTGATTGTGTAATGCCTAGCAGAAAGAGGTGTCTAGAGGAACATAAGGTTAATAATAACTAAAGAAAGATCTATTCGGTGCATAAAACAGAAGCACGCCACTGAGTATTGTTTGACTTCTAACTGCAGAAAGAAATATCAATGAACATTCTATTAACTACATGCATCTATTATAAGAAACTGAACTAAGTCTTTTTCTACTTTCCTCCAGAAGTGGAACTGAAATCACTGACATGAGAATACCGGTGAACATCTGTGCATAACATCCACTGGTGTCTTCTCTCTCTACTAAACTTCCTCTTTTGCTAGGAAGTTTTTTAGCTTTTATTATTGCAGAAATTATTCTCACATCGAAAGGAATGGAAGAGATCAGGGCTACCTGATTCATAACCTAAGGCAACTGAAAAGGGTGGTGAAGGGAAGAGATTTACCACCTATGTGGCCACTGAGCCACACAATAACAATGGATCCAATAATAAGATTAGAAAGTGTAAAAGCCTTCTACATGAAGTGGTTCAACTGCTTGGCAGATCAGTACTGTTCCCTAAAGCATACTTGCTAATGTGTTGTCCAGATAAGTTTTAAACATCCCTCATAAATGTGTGTAGTGTGCACAAATTTTTCCTGTAGTGTAATATTCCTGCTGGGACTGATCCAAACATCCTGCTTTAGTGTCTGCACCACCTAGGAAGAAATTTATGAAATGTTTTGGTCCTGCTGCTTTCCGGTTGCTTGGGCATCAGGGAAATACAAAACTAAGTAAGTTGGACCCTTTAAGTCTTCTTTTCCTGTTGACTCTGGCACAAAAGTACATATTTTGGAGCTGGAAAATTGAGATGTTCTCCCTGCACACAAAAGTGGGGTAAATTTCATAACAGAGAATCAGCCAGTAAGGAAACAAATATTCCTTTACTGAAAATATTGGATAAATTTTACAGTGAGGGAGGTGATATGGAATGGTCTCAGCATTCTGTCATTTTGTGAAACCACAAAGGAGAATGTGAGGAAAGCAAGAACAGCCATGTTTACTTGGAGTCTATGGACAAGGATGAGTATTTGACCACATGGGCAAAATAAAAGTATGTATCTGAAGTACACAAAATCTGAGCTTTTTCCTCTGACTAATACATTTCATTAGCCCTGGCATTTCTGCAGCTTGCCTGCTTTCAAATGCAACTGGAGAAGAAATTTTAATTATAACATGATAAAAGAAAATATTAGGTATACTACGTAATAGAATACCATAGATCTTAATTTGTGGAACACATACTACTCCAAAGCACTAGTCACCAGCAGAGGTCTAGAAGTTGTCATTGGTAACAGTAATATTATTTACTGTTGCTAATGATGGAGGTACTTAAAAGTTACTATTAGGTAATACGCAATATATATATTATCAAAATGTCATCCTTATAAATTGCAATTATTCCAATACTTAACAGATGCCATTCAGAAGCTATCAAAAGCGAGAAATGTTCAGTTAGAGGCTGGTGTCTGGATAGGAAAAAGTGCAGATGGGAGGGGCAATATTTGGCAGAATTGTTTTCCTTGTAAATAAAATGAAAAATGGAGTAATTCCTGACAAGTGTTTCTTTCCAGAACAAAGATGCCGGATGGAAAATTTCTTGTGTGCATGCCCAAACAATACTGCTTGATTTCCAAAATCAGTCATGTTATCATCAATGTCCTTGAGAGGAACCCCCTGCAGGGGCTGCAAGTTGAGTGTAATGAAATGACCACCTCTTCATGTGCAGCCTCCTCCAGGTTTGCAACCCTGGAGCAGCTCTCTGTTCGTCAGCATTGTGCGGTTTATCAGCCTGGAGCAATTTTTACTCAAGAATTCAATGGAAGGAGCTGGAAAGAGCTGCTCCAACAGGAAAGCTGGCCTTTACTGCTTGGGGCTCTGCCAGGCACCTCATAATTTCACCAATAGTTTTACCACTCATTCATCACTATAATGATATCTGTGTGAAACCACACATGAAACAATTAAGACACTTAATTTTTCATTTAAAAAAATAAAATTATTTTAATTTCCTAGCTCAATACACTAATTTCCACTATTCATAGGTTTTGCTTTAAAATATAAAATATAGAGACAAAAATACTGGTGAATTAATGAAAATGTATTCAATTGGTTATTGCGTGTAAGTTCTGGAATTGGCCCTGGTTGTGTGTTTAAAAATACATCTCTTCAGCAGGTAGGTGACAGAATGCTTAACTAGTGAAGCAAGAAAAACATTAAGACAAGCATGCTATTGGTTGAGCTGTCAACTATTGTTTGCTGAGGAATCTTTCATAGTATGAGATGGATCAATATTTAAAGAAACAGTGCATGGATTTTGCCATTTTCAGTAGCTTAGATAAATACATTTATGATATTAACATAAGGTTAGTAAGGAATTAAAAACAGGATTATTTTTTATAGCAAATTTCCATCAGATTGAGCTTGAAAGAAAGAGAGATTCTTTGCTCTCAGGAATCCTTGCAGCTCAGCTCAACTCAGCTTAGCTTTTCCTTCATGTCACAAGCAGCTCACTACAATGACTAACAGGAAAAAGTGAAAAAAACCCTTTCTCCTCTGGTAAATCTATGCCTGATATTCCTTCACTTTCAGGAATACTGACATGCCAGTGAGAGAGTCACACAAGGTTAGTAGTGGAGTATTCTATGCTTGCAGGTATAACACTTATACACAATTTATTTCAAATAAAGCTATGCAAAGTTTGATTTAATCTATTACTGCTCAAAAATCTACCTTAAGCAAAGCACTAAATGATGGGGCCTTTGTTGTCTAGTGTAATGTACCTGTGGTAGGTATCAATACAGGGGGAGGGGTGAAGGGCTTGAGAGCAGCCCCGGGGAGAAGGACTCGGGGGTGCTGGTAGATGGCAGGCTGGACATGACCCGGCAATGAGCACCCACAGACCAGAAAGGCAAACCCATGCTGGCTGTATCCAAAGCAGGGTGGGCAGCAGGGTGAGGGAGGGGATTCTGCCCCTCTGCTCTGCTCTCCTGAGGCCCCATCTGGAACACTGCATCCAGCTCTGGGGCCCCCAGCACACTAAGGACATAGACCTGTTGGAGCAAATCCAGAGGAGGGATACCAAGGTGATTAGAGGGATGGAGGACCTCTCCTACAAGAAAAGGCTGAGAGAATTGGGATTGTTCAGGTTGGAAAAGAGAAGACTTTGAATGACCTAATTGTGGGCCTTCCAGTTCCTGAAGGGACCCTAGAGGAAAGATGGAGAAAGACTATTTAAAAGAGAATGTAGTGACAGGACAAATGGAAATTAATTCAAACTAAAAGACAGTAGATTTAGATTAGATATTTGGAAGAAATTCTTTATTGTGAGTGTGGTGAGACACTGGAACAGTTTGCCCAAAGAAGTTATGGATGCCCTATCCCTGGAAGTGCTGAAGGCCAGGCTGGTTGGGGCTCTGAGCAACCTGGCCTAGTGAAAGGTGCACCTGACCATAACAAGAGGGTTGGAACTGAGTGATGTTTAAGGGCCCTTCCAATCCAAGCTATTTTATGATTCTATGATTAAATGTCACTAGACTCTTTAGAATATGAGCTAATTCCATTGTAAATTCCCTAGAGCAAAAGCATCTCCTGTGGACACAGTCTGTGCCTAATCAAGTGGGTAAAACTAATTAGTAGAAAGGTTTAATAATTATAATAATAGCAGCAGCAACAACAACTTACAGACTTGCCAATAGATCTGAAAAGGGCCTATAGGTAATCACTATTAGAAAGTTTGAAAATTAATGAAAAATTGCTGAATATTTATGTAGATTGACTCTTAGATCTTACAATGTATCTCAGTTAATATCTCAATAAATTTGAGATTCAAATAAACAGCTCTTCAGTGTAACATAGTAATGTATGCATAAGCGTAATTTATTAGTTGTCAACAATAAAATTTCAAGAGGAAGTAATGATCCCATTAATGCAAAACTCATATATATTAATAAAGAAAAGCTCTGATGAGGTGGTAATCCTCTTCTCTCTCTTGAAATTATGTTATAAAGGCATTCTCCAAAAAGTTGAATTTGGGAGACTGCTTCCTTCACTTCTTGAAGGAGACAATAGCAAAACAGTTGGAGATTTCCCCAAGCAAACACAAGCCTTCACTCATGGAAATGAATAGGGCAAGTCATTTTCACTGGAACACCTCTATCAGTTTCTCACCTTGGAAGATGAATGGAATTCAGATGAAGTAACCAAAGTCTTCACCCAGTAAACACACAAGGCATGCAACTCTCCTCAAATCTGTAGTAAATATCCAATAACAAAGAGCAAGGCCACAGGCAAAACAAACAGGAGGACCCAGCCATCTGGGCATGCTAATGCTTCAGAAACTTCCTAATAGGCATGAAGTTATGAGTGGAACACAGACTGCAGCATGCCAGTAGTTTTTCTAAGGTCAACATCCTTATGGACTGGCGCTTACACAGCAACGTTTTCAACCACATCAGCGTCTGATGAGGGTCTTAAATTTCCTCTTAATTGCTCGGTGGAGGGACAGTTAACCATGAATTCGGAAACCTCTGCTTTGTGGAGATATTTACCTACTTTTTCAGGATGTTTTGCAAAATAAACCTTTTCATAACACAAAGCTGCTTTAAGATTGTTTGGATATGGAGAGATAATACCTTCTGCACGCACAGTGGGAAAGGTCCACTTTGGGACCCTAATTTAAAGAGCTAACATTAACAGAATAAAGCACACATATTTGCCTTTTTTAGTGCTTTTCCTTGGCTGCAGTAGCACTGAATGGTCATGCTAAAAACATTGAGGTTGAAAATTAAATTATTTTGCCTACATGTTTTTACCGTTGTTTCTATACTGTTCCAACCCAGCCCATAGTCAGGAAACTAACAGCTTTCAGAGAAAATGGCACTATTCTCTGCCGTTTGCAAGGACCTCTCCCTGTTAGCTACAAACTGGACAAAGCTTAAATGCTTCCCGGAGCTGCTGATAAGCACCCAATACCTCTGAATGGCTTGCATTTGCAAAGCTAGGAGGGAAGTCTTGTAAAAAGTCTTTCCTGTAATTCCAGACAATTCCTGTTTAAGGTCAAGCCAGAAATTCTTCACAAATGGTTTCTCTCGGGGTACAGAGGTATTTCCTTTTCAAGTTCTGGCTAGGACCCAAAGTGCATAAGAATGAGGAAAAAAACCTAATGATAATCATAAAGTTGACCAAAAGCCTCCTATCTCAAAAATGCTCCTACGAATACTTGCACTACAGTTTGGTAGGCACTCATCAAAATCTGGTATCAAATTGATCACAATCAAATGTGATATCTTAACATATTCCCCATCTCAACAGCCTTAAAGGTAAGGTGCCCTCTGACTTCCAGTTGCCTCATTTTTATCCAGTAGTTTTCTATCTCTGCTGATAAAGCATTTTATTAAAAAATGAAAAATATTTTTTCACCTCAGTCCATATTTGCAAAAGATGTGCAGTTGCAGCCAGTGGAATTTGCTGCTTACTCACTAATGTGCGGGGCATTTTCATGCACTTTTCTCCTGGCTCCAAACACCAACACCAGCATCAGTAGATAAATGGGGATACTAAAGATCTGTAGTGAAAGCAGACATATTTGTTCTCACTTTCTGGTTACTTTCATTAACTTATTTTATAAACCTCTTGACATTATTTCAGCTTTTTCCAACGTGGCAGTGAATGTATGTACCCTCTTCATTTTATTTACCAGAAAACAGTAATCAAAGGCAGATGGACCATCTGGATCAAATGTCAAGTTCTCTAACATGTAAGCCCAAGAAATCTGAGCTCTGAACTATACTTTGACTGTAGTTCTAGTTTGGATTTCAGGTAAATAATTTCAAAAAGGAAAACTGTGCCAACATAAATCAATTTCCTGTGTTATTTTTGTGTTTAATATAACAGCAAGTGCCTCATTCCTGAGTGACATGATGAGACCACAACATAGCAAGGGCAGAAATACCCCCCAATAAGACTTTGGCTTGGCTTCCTGATTCCTTTCAAAATGAACCTTGCCAAAAGGCTCATGTATGGTCAAACCAGAGCCCATCAGAGACCTCATCATGGGTTAAGTATTGTGATTTTCAGGTCATCTGTTTCTAGTTAGAGCAGGAGAGGAATGGAAAGTACGAATTCGAGGCAACAATCCCTGACTCCACTTTTGTCACCAAAAATTTACTCTTATAGTCCCAATGGTACATTAATTTAGGTTCAGCATTTTATTTCACTTCATCATACTTTGCTGTTTCGTATAGTCACAGGCAGTAAAAATTCTCAAGCAACATCTACCCCATTAGAGGCCATTGTGTCAGGGCACATTCTCTGGGTTTGGCTGTGTGGGGACTGGCCCATAGCCATGCTTTTAAAGTCTCCTACCTTCCAAGACAGGGTGGCTGCATCCAGATTATTTGTCAGGATTGGTTTATGCTCCGTAGAACATCCCTGGGAGAGCACCAGCTGGTTAAGGGCAAAATGATGCTGGTAATTAGACAGTGTAAAGGCTGTGACACAGGATTTTAAATTTATTAACATAGGTATAGACTAGAAAGCCTTGCATCCAGCTGGATCTTTTCCTTACTGAGAAGGAGGAAATTTCAAATGTAATACACTCTGAAGGCACATTTCTTATTAGTGGTTGTATCATTATTGCTAACATACATGTGATGTTCACTGGAAAAGCATCCAGTAAGTTAAACTTTCTTCTGTAAATGCAGTTATTTACCTCAATTAGTATAAATTCCCTTCTTGAAGACCATGTGATTCTGTTCAGAGTGTTGAAATCCTTAAAAGAACCAATTCTCTCAAAGCCTTTTTGAGCTCTCCTTTCTCAGTAAATAGAAAAAAAAAAAAGCTTTTCTGGACTTCCACCTCTGTTCCTGACTGGGAAATGAAAATGCAAAGAAATATATATTAATAAAAAATTTGATTAAAATAAAATGGATTCAGCTAAAATTTTAACTTAAATTGAAACTGATTTTGTTTTGCTTTAGATCAGCTCCTATGTTATCCAAAGGCTTTGCCAACAGAAGTGTTATCTGGTGAACTACAGGAAACTGTCATGTCACCCCTATACACTCAGAAAATAAAACAGGCTTATGTGCTGGATATTTCTAAATTACAGTCTGGGTTGGAAAATTACTCTCATTTGATCATTTTAAGGGATTCAGGAAAACACCTTTGATATAAGCAAAGCATTTAAGAAATAAAAAATGCATTCAGATTTTGCAGTATTCCCATTAGACAGTTTATTTATTTTAATTTTTAGGAAGAGTAGGAGCAGACTTTATGCAAAAAGGCTGTGCGTATTAAAATTTATTCCACAAGGCTTAGTAGGGCTTGGTCCTAGTCTACATGGTGGAGAGGAGCTGTGCTATATCCCTGGGCTATTCCTTCAGAGCTCCATTGGTATGGCACATCACAGCTCTGGGATTTGCTTTTCCTAAATTAATTGGAAAGACCATGGCATTCTTACAGGTTGTAGAAGAGAAAGACAGAAATTACTGTGTGGCTGAGGAGAAAGAAGGAGGAGGAATTAGTTAAATTGATCTTAGACTTCTGCTTTAGGATGAATCTACACATACTATGGGAGCTCCCTACTTGTCTCTACATATTCATATGACTGCAGAGCATAACTTTTCAGAGGGAGTCTACATTTTTCTTGTCCAACATTAACCAAGAGCAATCTCACTTTACATTTGGAATGAAAATATGCACACGCACGTGTATGCCTTTGTGTGGGCACATGTACAAATATATTTGCATATGCATCTTTCTTTTCTTTCTTTGGCTCCTTGAGTTTGTTTCTTCCCTTCACAGGTGCCATTTTGCACAGCAACATTATTTCCCTTTTTCTATTAGTGAAGAACTCATGTGCTTGCCTTTAACAGCTATTCACAGAAAGTTATTACAGGCATAAGCATAGTTTCCATTTCAGATTGACCAGGCAAATATGATACATGTTTAACCACTTTTGACACTGAGGACAAAAAATACCAATATTCCAGCCTGTTGTTCTGATATACCTTCTTGTCTGTTACTCAGCATATCTTATATCCCTAGTGTATGTAAACTATAGGCCAGAACCTTTCCTGCCACATGCAGAAGTGGAAGTGGACAGGCCATGCCTAGCAGCAATCATATCACAGGTGCTCTCTACTCCTTCCATCCTTCCAGGAAGATCAACCAATATATCCTCACCCTCCATTCTGCTGAAAAACTGCAAAACACTCCAATCACCAGGACAAATCAGCATATATACTGCTTTCAGAAGCCAGATAGTGGAGAGAAATGGAGCAGGAGAGACCATAACCATGCTCATATTTCTGGATTTATTCCATAATTCCGGATTTAAACTTTTATGTTTTCATTGGTTTGGCTTTTTGTTTTATGAAAGGTCAAAATAACTTTGTGGGAAGCAAATATTAATAATAAGCTAAATATTTACTTTTAAAAAAACCCTAAAATATATGCCTAATTAAAGATTTTTGTCAGCTCCCAGAATATGCTAAAGTTTGTAACTGCTGCTCCACCAGTTCCCATCACATGTTAGAGAACTTAAAAAAGCAACACTCCTACATAAAATTTCACAGTGAAGAAAAACACGAAATTTTCCTTTAAAAAGCATTTTTCTGCCTCCATATCTCTGAGACATATTATTTGGAACCATTTCTGCACATCCAAAGCTCAGAATACTGCAAAGCCATTAGCAGTAGCTGCAAAGGAACGGCAAAAAAAAAATTGAAAATATACCAACCTTGTGTGTCAGATTTCAAATGTCAAAACTGATTTCTTTAGCTACTATTGATTTCTTTTCTACTGCTTCAGAAAAATCTTAAAAGTAAACATTAGACAGATAAAATGAATTTTATCTATTCTTAGGATGTTGTGTAATTAATAAGAAAAATTATTATAAAGGTACCTTTTTTTTTTACAGTTCTGAAGGAAAAAAATATAGAAGAAATGAAGGCATAATGCAAATTACTGTACCTCCACTGCAACAGAAAGAAGCATCGTTATCAGGCAGGGTAAATCCTGGCATTACACTAGCTGATTCTGGGTTTGATCTTCTGCTGACTGTTCCTCACATGCAGACATGAATGTTTATAATAGCCGCCTTCAAAATGGCACACTTCCTTCTGTCTCCCATCTGCTCACCTTGTTGGAAAGGCAAACAGTCAACTGGACATGCACAGCCAAACATTTCTCACTAGAAAATGCCCTTTGGTCAAGGCTCAGTCTCTAATACCTTCACGGAATTTACCTCTACAGATTTCAATGGGGTTTTTTTAATTGGTAGAAACCTCAGCTTTTCATAGCATTTCTGTTCTCAACCTTTTTATTTAGAAACAGAATTATATATAAAGGTTAGTAAAAACTTTTTTGTAAGGGAAATTTTTTATTGAATTAAACACTTTGCAACTACTGAAATAACCCAGTCAGCACTGGTTTGCCTAAGATAATTGCAATTTTAAAAAATTGTAAAAAAAGAAACAAATAATGGCAGTAACTATTCATGGTGATTCAGAATGGAAATTTTGACCTCTTGGAAATCTATCTCAGACAAGGATGGATCCTTTTTCCCAACAGGACTTAAAAGTGGCAATCCAGTCAGCCCTTGAGCTACCTGCTGACCAGGTATATTGTTTCCTTATATTCAGGGATGTTTAATACAGAATAGAGAGTAAAATCTAGACTCCTGCTGCCATGCCTTTGAAGTGCTTTATCCTGCAATTTACAAACTAAAGTCATTCTTTACAAAAACTCGTGGGAGGGGAGCCATCTAATGTGTATAGAAATAAGAGGAAAAGGTTCCCTGCACCGTAGGAAAATAAACATGCATGTATGTTGTTTATCTTTCTCTTTGAGACAATGTAGCTGTAAATGCCTACCCAGAACAAACAATAATTGTGCTTTTGTGTGAGGCACTGCAGCCACCACTTTGCACAAGAATTAATATAATGCTTATATATGGCCAGAGCAACTGAGAGTAATTTCTGGCTACATGGTAAATATTGCTTTTTCTTCTAATCTCTTTCTACTTTGTTCTCAATATTATTCAGTATGCCAAGAAATGTGCCGAGTTGAAAGGCCAACTTACTCAGCTAATACATTCCTCTGGTCTAGGTTCAGTACAGTTTGAATGTGGACATTTTGAACATTGCCTTTAGGCCCCTTCCAATCACCAACAGATAAACTCCTATTTAATAGAGTTATTTAGCATCACAGTCTGCTCATGACCTGACCAAGTTAACAAGGAGCTGGTCTATGGGAAGGCTTCACATAGATGGCTCACATATATAGTGAAGTTACGCTCTGTGGAAATCTTACAAGGTTATGGTGAAAGATGTGGTGGTTCGTGATTTCTCTTTTCACAGGGAATAGAGGTAAGAACTTTCTCAGTTTAGTAGAGCAGTAAGGGGGGAGCATGGCTGAAACTTCTGCATCTTTGTGTCCATTTGAGTCCTTTTCTATAGGCAAGACAATCTGGTTATGACCAAAAGCCCCTCAATTCAATCTGCAGGCTTCTTGCCTATGTATTCTCTCAATGATATTAAACAATTCTGATGATGGCTTCAAAGGAAAAAAAAAAAGAAAATTCTGCTTATTTTCATATAGAAAGGAATTACAACTAGGCTTTTTATCAGCACTTGAGCAAAATACTAATGTAGAAATGGTTTCTCAGTTCCTTCAGGTTTATGTCAACAGACTGCCCAGCCAGGGGAAATTCTTTAGCAAATATGAAAAGCCTGTGGTTCTCTGATATAAGTAATGCCTTGCTCTTTCTGCCTCACTAGATTTAGTGTGTTTTTTCTGATGGTTTTTGGTAGATGTTTGTTATGTCAGTAACACATTTCCTGTTTAAAATTGGTATAGCCATTAAATTATAAGCTCCAAAAGTATCGTAAAGTAGCTTCACCGAGGAGACAGCACAACCATTTCCTTCACAGGTAAAGATACAGTAGGTTGATTTCCAATCACTAAAAATTTACTCTGTAGTTCCAGCGTGTATGAAGAAATCCAAAAGCAGAGATTTTATTTTAGAAGAACATTATGCTCCTACAAAGCAGTAGTAGTAGTAATAATAATAAAAATATTATTAATAATAATAATAGGAGTGGTTTACAGGGTTTACAGCCAGTAGCTGGTTGGCCTTCACTTAAGCTCTGTGATGACATTTATATGTCAGTGATAAAAAAAAACTATGGAGAGTAATGTTACATAATGCAGAAAAATAAATCCACAAAAAAGGCAATTTCCAGTAATGGTGGCCTCAATGTTACATGAAGTGTCTGAACCCAACATGAGCTTCATTCAAACTCCCTCAGTCAGTGGGACCAAGTCTCTGTGTCTCTGTCTGGGAAGTCCAGAAGTCCTCTGCGTGCCTGTGCACATAAATCTTCACTTCAATCGCCACAGCACTGAGCAGCTAAGTACGAGGTACCACATAAACCCCTTGGGCTCAGCTAACCAGGTGTCCCCCTCTAATCTTGCCTGTGCGGTGTGACCCATGCAGAGCTCTGGGACTCACCCAAAGAAGGGCATAGAGCCATAAAAAAGACCAGTCTTAGTGCAAGGGTCCCCCAGAGAGATCTGCTGCTAATGCAGAAACCCCTGGAGTGCTGAGTCCAGACTTGGTGTCATTCCTTTGCCCTCAAGGACATAATGACGTGCTTCAAGAAAGCCATAAATAGCATCCGTATGAACAGTCCCCAAGGTTAGTGTCTCCAAAAATGAACTGATAACACTCTACGGCAAAGCTTTCTTCCCAAGAGGAAGGTGTGCATATGCAGCTACTGAATCTTTCTATTCACCTATTTCCATTAGAAATTTCTTCTGAAGATTAGACTTTTTCAAAGAAACCTCGCAAAATGTCTCTTTGTTTCCTCTGTGTATCTGATCTTTCAAGAAGACATGGTTGATTAGTGACAGGTATTGTTTCGTGTGTTTTAAACCATATCTACATGCAGGATTTCACCTCAAAAAAAAATTAAAATTATTTTGTGCCAGTGCTAATATTACATTAAATAAGGAGTATCTTCTTGATCATAGTAGCACATTGCAAGGAAATAGATGAGTATAACACAATATCCTATTAGTTCAATTGATGAGTACTAATAGACTTTCAATTTATACGAAGCAACCTCTTCTCTAATTCGAAATAAAACAATTTGCAGTTGAACTCTTAATAGCCATGCCAACCCAGACATGTTATACCTCTATGAGGATGAGAGATTGAAGATTAAATGGATACTGTACCTGTGTTGAATTTTCTTGTAATTCCACTGAGGAGCAAGGCGTTATTTTCTCCAAATCGATGCCTCTCCCTGTAAATTCCCTGGGAAGCTGCAGGTGCTGTACATAAGGAAGTGAAAAAATACAAAATCACGCTGAAGCATAAGATTAAATCTTACCTGAAAGAAATATTTCATATATTTTAATTATTGTCACTGCATTTTTAATTAAATTGCAGCTGTTTCTTATAGAAGTGCTGCTACTACATCATCATTCAGCATCCATTTATTTGCTGATCTGACAGCCCTAGATGCATTTGTGTTGATGGCTTAATTGTTTCTTTCCCTGAGCAAATGCATGTGGGGTAACCTCACAGGATGTCATGCCAGGTTATCTTAACTACAAGGATTGCAACAGTTTGTGACTAGCAAGCAGACACACTTAAAAACATATTTTCATAGAAAAAGGAAAAGAATGACTTATGAGCATGTTTGGGATAAAAACTAAAACGGAAGGCAAGGGCAATAGCAAAAGATACTTAAAACCAAATTGTTTCATATTTAATCAAAAAAGGTAATTGTTTTGCTTTTTTTCCCCTTTTTTAATTTTTATGTTTTCCTTTTTTTTCCTTTCACAACAACAAGTAAATCCATAAGCAGACAAAAAAAAATAGAGAAACAAAATTTCATCAGGCAAGAAAGAAGAAAAAGAAGACACACTTTTAAAGACAAGAAAATCTGTAGAACAACAATTTTCTTGTAAAGATCATTGAAATTACAAAGATTTAAAATGGAAGTATTTTGCTCCACAGGTTAACTTTTTTTCCTACACAATGGCTTCATTTTTTTGGGCCATCCAACGCCATTTAAGGGCAAAAAGGAATGAATACTGGCTGTGTCTATTCAGAGGTGGCCCATTGGGCTAGTCTGTCTAAGTCAAGCTATTTTGCCCAGTCTGTGGAAAATTAGAGACCCATAAAATATGAAGGTTTTTTCATTAGCAGACATTTAAGGTTTTTTTAACCATTTTTTCTCAGTTGTCTGTTACTTGTACATTCCTGCATTAATATGGGGTGTAAGATACTAACCCATCTGTTGCATGACATCTTACAGCCTCATTTTGCACCATAATATTTAACAGCACAAGTCATTGGGCATGGAGAATAAGGCAACAATTTTTTTTCAGAATTTGCAGAGGGAGAAGAAGTGGTTTTCTTAATACGTCACAACTGCTAGATGTGCTGAGAAAGTGGAGTTGTGCTGCTGAGAGCGGGTTAGGTCCAGGTCTCCAAGATGCTTTACCTGTACATCTTCATTTGAAGCTAGTTTGAACTTGGCTGCCTATAATGAGCTACTTCCCGCACAGAGATTTTCATTTGCTGTAAAGTGAGAGGAAACAATAATGGAGGCATTTTTTTTGTGCCTATTCTAATTAAAAATACTGGCAGCATTGTAGCACCACCTGGAGGAGGCCTTTCATTTTGCTAGGCTACTCAGTCTACCATGGGAAATCTTTTATGGGAACATTATAACTCAAAACATTAGAAACCCAAAGATCTTACAGAGAAATTTAAAAAAAAAAAAGTGAAAACCATTATAACACTGCTGCACACATGGCAAAACCATGAGACATGATGTTTCAGACAGATAATTTTTAGATCTTGATTTTTAATTTTTTTTAATTGAATTGCTGCAAGAAATTGCTTTTTAAATTACTTTTTCAAATGATTGCTTAAGTTGTAGAGGGTAGTACTGAAAATTTTCAGGCTGATGTAGATAGAAAGATTAGAGTTATGTTAAATACCTGAGGTGTACACACTCTTGACAAACAATGGAGATCCTGAGGCCTATGCTGTCCTGATAGCCCAGAGCCAGGGGCAACCTGTCCTACAAGGACAGGGGAAGATCTCCCATGCACAGAGAATCTGCCCAAGGACTTGGGTCCACATGGCTGACCACGGGCCACCATATTGGGCTGCCCCACAGGGATATTCCTTTCCATGCATGGTGGAGGCACATGGTACCCTGGGACCATTGGACCAGCAACCCTTCCCCTGTGCAGCTGTGATTTTTAACATCCATCACAGCAAATGCAAGGAACCTCTGGGACTCAGTGCAGGCCAGAAATGGAATAGAAATTAATTTGTGTGTCTTTTTTTTTTTTTTTTAATTAAGTACAAGAGCATAATTCTCTTATATTTAAGAATTTGGTCACCTGAGCTTATCAGCTTAAGCTTTCCATCCCACCCCTGAATGTCAAGGCTACAGTTGTAGGTAATTTAGTCACGGCAGCCCAGACACCATCAATAGGGACAGACCTCGACTCAAGGCTGAGCCATGGAAACAAACACTGCAATTCCATTGACTTTGCTGGCAGGACAGGACTGCCTGGGGGGGGGAGCAGCCTCAATGACAGGATCAGGGATGGCCGTGACTTTCACCACCCACATCCAGAAGGCTCCAGCACAGAAAGAACTGAAGCCCCAGAGGTAAGGTCTGGAGCCTTGAGGGAAGCACTGCTTGCTGCCAGCTGCAATGGGTGCAGATGGGGGAAAACACCCCGGCACAACTCCAAGGCCCTGTCACTTCTGCAGCTTTCTGCGTAGCACAGATACGAAGCAGTGTCCAAGCCCCCCCGAACAGCCAACCACAGCACGTTAGACAAGATATCAGCAAGACCAGCAGACCGTGGAAAATTAGTGGGAAAAGGGAGGAACAACGACCTGTGATTTGCAATAGTTGGTCATGCTGTGCACATTTCTAGGGCATTTCATGCATGTGTGACTGCAGATACAAAAGCACACATATGTAAAGCAGCTTTGCTCCTCTGCATACGAGCTCTTGTAAGCTGTAAAATCTTCAGTTTGCTGCTGATTTGACATTTTTACATTGTGTTCCCTCTCCTTACCCAGGGCACGGGATGTGTGCAGAAGACCAGGATCAGCAACGGAAGGAGCAAATGCAAATTTATATCAGCTAAAACAGAATGGCTCTGTGACACACAGCCGTTTGGAGCAGAGGAAAAATGCTGAGGCTAGAGAATGGACAAGAGCCTGTCTTCCTCTTTGCCCAGAAATCCTGCAACCCCAGCCCTGCTGGTGGTGAAGCCCCAAAACCTATCTGAGCAATGCTGCCCCTTCCTGGGCTGAGGACCTGAAGAAAGGTTTCAAGAAGACAAAACAATGCTGTCTGTGCAGATGTTGTGAGAGCAGCACCCCATGAGATTTTGCTTCCCCTCTGAGAACGTGACTAACAGCTGATGCTCTTTATGTGTTTGCTGTCTATTTTAGCTGATTTTTAATTGTGTCACTCACAACAGCCTGTTTAGTAATGCCAGAAGATACATGGGCACACATGGCTGGCAAAGGGATTTTGCTTTTCAAATAGGGACTTGATTTTGTGAGAAAGAGTACTAACAAAACTATCTCTGTTTCCTGGCAGCAAATCGTGTGGGTGTTAGTCCTCCAAAGCATCTCAAAGAAAGCAAAATGGGGTTGAAAAAGTAGAGTTGTTTGTGAAAGTGTATCTTTCTTTATCACCATTTCCCTTGTTCCCTCTTTTCCATTCCCTCTGCCCTGGTTCACTCCTGCTCTCTCACTCTCTTGTACTCTGTGCACACATAAGTGTGTGCACATGCATACATATGTTTTGCCTTTTCTTGATTTTTCTTTTTTTGTTTGTTTTTTGGCAAGAAAGTCAATCCTCAGTAAATTACTGTACAGTCCTATCTCCTATCTGCTTGCCTGTTCCCTCCTTTAGGCTATTTGGTGCCAACTGGATTATATCAGAGCAGTTGCTTTCCCCACAAGAGCAGGAGAAGGTGCAGATTAAAATAAGGATCAGCCAACCCTGTAGCACAACAAATTAGCTCAGGCCATTAAGCATAATGGCCTTCCAGAGGCCAAAGGGGTCAGCTATTAGTTCAAAATAATGACCTTCAGCCCAGGCAGGAGGAAGTATATACACAGACGCCTGTCATTCTTCTGATTCAGTTTTCAAAAGATCTACCTCACTCCACATTTTGTACAGTTAAAATGTTTAACACATTTAATGGGACCTGATGTGTTTGGGTTTTTTTTTCTTTCAGGCTGACATGGGAGTTTGAAGTTAACCATGTGGAGGCTGCTAAAAGGTCCAGGCATAGTGATTCCAATTAACAACATGAAAACACAGTTTGCTTAATTTTGAACCTACTTAAACATCAAAGGTTCAAAAGTTCAGTGCAAATGTTCCTGGATTAGATTATTTCAGAGAGGAAGGGAGAGTAAAAATAAATAAATAAAGAATTTCCAAGACTATATGGTATGGACTGCATATCATATGAAATATGAACTGATTAAGGAAGACGTCGAAAGCCTGGACGGGGATTCAGAGGATGTAGATTAAATTCCCTGTCTCTGCTACAAACTTCTTGTGTGGCCTGGAGCTGACTGCATTACTGGCTCTGTGTTTTAGTTTTTGACACGTGTGTGGGATGCAGCTAATGAGTCCTTTCTCCTGCCCTTTGTCTCCTTTCTCTCCTTACAGCAGCCCTTGGGAGAAAGGTCTGCAGATCTTCTCTTAATGAGTACATATACAGAGATGAATACTCAATATAGGATTCACCTCTACTTCAAATACTGCCAAAGAAGAACTAGAAAAACAATAATTGAAAACAGTAGGTTGGCTTTCAGGAAATTCTTGACTGTCACAAATCTCCTGTGTGACCTTCACCGAGTCATTTAATCTCTCTCTGATTCAGCTCCACAACTATAAAAGTACTGCTCAGTAATGTAGTGTGTGATACATCCATTCATGGTTGTAAGGCATATGAAAATTACAAAAGGAGGCCCAAAATGCATCTAGATAGGCTTTCTTTGATGAATAAAACCTGGAAAGCTGAGTATCTGTCCGTAACACAGGCAAGTCTTTTAGAGAGGCTGTCTTGGAACTCCTAACATGTGCAATTCAGCCCAACGAGAGAGGTGAAGGACTAGTGGACCACAGATACATTGCACTGTATATGGTCTCCAGATGTGTCAGTGTCTTGAATGTCAAGCCCAATTCTAACGTGAAACACACAAAAAACCCCAAGCATGTTTGTTTGTTTAAACTGGGGTGAAAAGAGGATTAGAGGGGAGGGAAAATTTACAAACTTAACAAGTTTTGTGAACCCCAACTGTCAGGAAAGAAAATTCACAAATCCTTGAACCTCATTGCGTTCTGTCATAGCTTGCTTCAATGTGGAGAAGTCTGGCTCAGTTTATGACTGTTTATGGTATGAGAGCTACATAGTGTTTGTGGAAGTATGAAAGCTGTTGTTGAATATCATAAAAAGAATTAAATCACCAAACTGTTTTCATAGGAGGTTAAAAGGTCTGACGTAAATCTTCAAAGGGTGGGCGGAAACTCCGTCCTTAATCTGCCCTGTTATGCTGAGGTACTGCAGGCAATGCATATGGTTTATAACGTCACCCAGTGCTAGGGGACTTTTATGAAGCCTATGGGCAAAAAGAAGCTGACAAGGGCAAAACTGCATTTTTAGGCTAACACTGGATTTTTCTGCTTTCATGAGCATATACTGAATAAAAAAGCTTTTTATTTAAAACTAATATTAGCCTTTTTTAGACTGTGCAAATGTAACTGTGAGCCCTCTTTTCCTGTGGAGGTGAGCATGTGTGTTTAAGAGAAGGAAAAAACTGCATAAGGGGAGGGTTGGTGTGTGCACTGGTCTCTCCACCTCTCAGCAATGCCAATTAAGCCTGCTCTCAGCTGGAGAGCTGAACTTCACCCAGTGAGCTTTCACCATCCATCACCTGCCAGCAGGACTGCAACAGCTGCACAGCAGGGCCAGGAGTCCCAACTGCAAAACACACCATAGCACTTCTAGGGGCACAGCTAGAGAGCTCCTGTGGGACTTTGTGCTTCCAGTTCCTACTTGGGATAATATTTTTTCCTAAACACTATAATAGGACATTGCAGAAAATTAGTTAATGGCTTACAAAATACAAACTAGATCTTTGGAAATGTTTTTAAGCTGTGAAAGTGTAAAAAAACGAACAGAAGTTCATTTATACACCAAATAACTCATTAGGATACAAGGTACATTATGATTTAAAATTTAACAATTACTAAAGATGAAAGTATTCTTATTAATTAACATTAATCAAAAATTGATAAGAGAAAAACTAAATTTAAAAAAATCATTAAGAAAACATTACTACCAGGCCAACACCAATGCCAGTTTTTTCTTGCCTGGATTGAGTTTTATATTAAAATTATAATATAAGCCTCTGAAAATAAGGTTTACAATGGAAACACTGACAGACTCTTGCTACGTGTGCCTTTATAAACATACCAGGCATGATGGTCTTGAGCCAAAAAAGTGCTTCTTGAAAAATGTATTAAAAATTAATTTATTCCTTATGCATGTCTAAGTTAAAACTTCTCGGCATGAGATTTATCAATTCCCTCCAGGCTCATCTCTATCCATTGCAGACAACAAAAATGTGCTCTATATAAGATAAACTGGAACAGCCCAGCCCTCCCTGGGATGAGTGGAATGCTTCGCTGGTAGATAGCATACTTTGCACACAGTGTATGTAAGAAACCATATCCAGAATAAAACTACGAATCAGCCAACCTTGATGTAACCTGGTTTTGCCTTCTCTTCCAGCTCTACTGTGCAGCACAGGCAGCCACATGTGTACAGAAGAACATAAGATGGATGTGTCACATTGTGGAGTTTAGGTGGGGGCACGGCATGGTCACAGTCCTGCTGGCCCTCTGCCCAGCCCTATGGGCATGAGGGCCTGCGGGAATCCAGCCCTGGGGCAGCAGGGAAGGACATCCATCACAAAGGAATGGTGTGCACCCACAACACCGGGTGTGCTGTGCTCCCTCCTCTCTCCCCCTCTTCCTCCATCCCCTCTGTGGGGACAAGGCCAGAAAAAAACTTCTTTCCCCAGCAGGGTCTGGGTCCCCCCCCACCAGCCAGGGAGCATTGGGACTTGGCCACAGTTGCCACCACTTCTGCAACTGAAAGAGAGTGCAATTTGAAAATTGGTTATGGTCTGCAAATGAAATCTGACATGCAAACAGCTAAGAATGTGGGTTATGTGTGATACCCAGCCCCACATCTGCACACAATTTGTACAATGGATTCCTGTCATTTTCCAAGGCTGAAACAAAACCCCAGTTCAGCAAGCCCCACAACTTTCAAGGGCTGAATTTTTTAGCAGAGTCTTGCAGTCTGGTTTCCCCTCAGATGGAAACATTTCTCACTCTAAGTCTCCAGCTCCTCTCTTCCAAATGCTGAGCATGTTGTCAGCCCCAGCCACACACAGCTGAAAATAAGCCTGGGGCAACATCAAGAAGAAGCTGCAACATTTCTTTAAGAAGCAAGTATTAATATATTTCTTGTTTGACACAGAAAATAAGATTAGAGGTAATATTACAGCAAAAGCCTTCTGTGAAATGAGGAATAAATGTCATTAATGGCCCCTAATGGGCCAAGTGGTCGCCCACCTGCATGAATGTCTGTATCATGCCTGTATTAGATTGTCATACATGATTGATAGTGAAATAAGACCACTCTCCAACGAATGAGAAAAAACGTCTCATGCTGTAAATTCATTTACAATGGATTCATTTGCAAAGAGATTGATCCAATCAAAGACTGAGAAATTGAGTTCAAATTGATTTTATTACATGAAGACTAGGATCATGTTATAAATATCCACAATGTATACAAAGAGTAAAAACTAAACAAAGCCAATGAAAGAAAATCCTCCCTCGCCCTGAAAGGAATATGTACCCTTTACTTCTTCTTACCAGTTGAAGATGCAAGATAGTGCAACACAACTGGTGTCTCTTAAGAGTGGTATCCCTTAAAGTAGTTTTCTCCATGTGACATTTGCTAAACAGTGACATCTATTGGGGATTAGTATTTCAAGAAATTGGAAAACAGGAGACTGTTCAAACTTGACTAAAGAAATCATTTGAAATTATCCATTATAGGACACAATTCTGAATTAAAAGAGAGGTGGATGAGATGAACTTATAGATCTGTTCCATCTCTAAGGCTAGACCATGTTATTAGGATACACACTGAGGCAGTTGTGGGTGGGGAGGTATGGGGGTGTGAAATTTCTCTATGGGTTTAAACTAAATACTGGCGTTTTCCAGTGGGTATTTTCCCACTCTAGTGGAGTGCATGAGGCAGCAAAACTTTCTGCATCCTTCTAAAAAATGTAATATATATATATGTCTTCCCCCATGGGGCAGCTTCAAAAGCCAGGGGTCCAGGTAAGGGGTTGTGGCTCCCCAGGCAGTACTCTTCCCTTTGCTAGAGGGAGGTGAAATATCCTGTCTTTCCATCAACATTAAGTGGCCCCACCTTTCTAGGACTGTCAGAATAAAGCTCTGACAAATCACACAACTGTTACGGTGCAGTTTTATGAGAAATGGAGTACATAACAGCAAAATCAGCACTGTTGTTCCACTGCTGTGAGAAACTGGGCCACTCTTCTCCAGCCCCCCCAGAGCCATCTCTGCCCCACACTTAGCCCATTCCTCAACCTGTCCTCACGGGGAACTGCTCCAGCCCTGAGAATCCTGGGGGCCCGTCACTGAACGTACACCAGCTTGTCCATCTTTTGTATTGAGGGAGCCCCAAAACCAGACACTGTATTGGGCCATGGTCTCATAAATGCAGAGTAGAGGGGGTTAATCCAATCCCCAGATGCATGGATGGACCATGTCTGGTGTCTGCTGGCTCCTGAATGGCTCATGATGCTCCAGAGCACCAGCGACTCCCACAGAGCTGCTCCCTAGCCCAGCCACCCCCAGCCTCCATCCTTGCTGGGTTTTTCCCTCAGAGGTCCGGGAGTTTGCATTGATCCTCCTTGAATTTCACAAGATAGCTGTTGGCTCACCCCTCCAGCCTGACTGGGCCCTGAGGCGGAGAGCTGTGTTGTTGTTGCTCCTGAAATGATTTTGCTAATCTTGTACATGCCTTGGAATCCCTTCAGCATATTTCTGAAGGCAGCTCCAGAGCCAGATGACTTTCTGAAGTGAAGCTGGCAAGCAGTGGCTGAGAGGCAAGCCAAGCTGTTTCCCACAGAAGTTCAGTGGCTGTGCTATTGATTTATATTGTTATTTTGTAAATGGCACATTTTCAAATTAAAAAAATAAACACCAAGTTAAGCTATGTAGCCTAACACATGCTTAGAAGAAAAGTGAATGCATGCTGAGAACCTGCAGAACTTAATTTCCATGGCATGGCCTCAACTTCAGGTTGACCTGGAGTTCTTCAAAAGAAAATACAAATACATTGCAATGAATTTTTTCTAATGAAAATATATTGGTTTTCCATCCAGAATGGAATTTCTAGTCTGAACCAGAACAAAGGAGCAGCACCTCTGAATAGTCCCTGCCTAGGGCCCAATTTCAGGGGAGCAGAGAGCAAGGCCCATAATCCTGTTCTGCTCAGCTCCAAACAAGGAACTCCTACTACCCAGTGGGTCCCTAACAGATTGCTCTGCTCCGTTTCCAAAACAGTTTTTGGAAGGCTTTGATTTTATTTCAACAGAGAACAAAAATAAGTTTCCAAACCTCAACATTTTTTGTCAAACAGAATTTTCCCAGCCAAACCTACCATATATTATTGCTGTTACAAATCCCCCAAGAGCTTCCAGAAAAATCAGAAAGGAGTGTTGCATCCAGAAAAATCCCAAATCAAAACCAAAGGGTAGAAAGAAGAGATAAAGCATGTCGGGAGGTGAGTGGTTCTGTGGCCACCCCATAGCAGCAGAGTCATACAGGGAAGGAGATTGTTATCATCGTGTGAGTGCCCACAGCAGTAATCCAGCCTGGACTGCTAAAGGGAGAGCAGCTCCGAGTTGTGCAACCTCCCACACGCTGTTCCCCACACAGGCACTGCTCCCTGTGCACACAGCCATCTGTCTGCACATCCCCCTTTGCCTGCCTTGGCAGCTACCTCCTTCTCCATGTTTCCCCACCACAAACATAGCAGCCCTCCTCAAACATCCCTGCAGCAGGAGCTGCCACTGCTGGGACTATCCTTCTGATGGCTTGCCAGGAGGAGCGGGGCACAGGCAAGCAGGGAAGAGCAATGCTCTCATATGGGAAGGAGGAGAGGGTGTAAATGTGAGCATGCACAGGCCAGCCCTGCTCATCTGGGAAGAGAGAAGGTCCCCAGGATTTGTCATGAAGCATAGAGGAAATGGGCTCATTCCCTGCACAACTCTCCTTCCTTAACCTCCCAGGGATGACTAGGCACATTGCATTACCAAAGGTCAGAACTATGCTATGCTTGGCATTAAAGGCATTTTGCAGACACATGTCATCTGGATCCTTTCTCCAAGTAAAGTACCCTCAAGCTATGCATGTTTGGGTGTCACTGACAGGGGGATGGTGGGAGCAGGAGCTCTGGGTCTACACAGACACTCACAAATGTGGGTGTTTGGCTGTCAGAGCATCACTTCCTCCATGCTTTGCAGCAGCTTGAGCGTAGCTCCTAGCTCGGGTTCATGAACTTTGGTGTTGATGCTGGGGCTGCTGAGCTGGGCTCCAATCAATGGTGTTCAGTCTGCTTCTGCCTTAATTATCCATCTGCAATATGGGGAAAATACATATATCTCCCTGTTTTCCAGGATAAACACATTGCAAGATTGTGAAGGTCTGGATGGGGACCAGAAGCTAAAGGTTTCTCTTTTCCTATTAAAATAGGTGGAGTTTTTATGAGAAGGGAGACAAACACTTTGCTTTCTGTAGGAGAATAATAGTTTCAGCCTGGAGAAAAAAATAAAAGAGGCCTTTGGTAGGAAGCTGAACCTTTTTGTCAAAGGGTTCAGACACCACTATAAGACATAATAGTTTTGCATTTTTCCTTAGAATCGCCTTTCACAAAAAGAAAAAAACGATAAGCTCTTTGTTGAATGCTCAGCACCAAACAGCAGATAGTGAAGAGGGAATTTCCCATGTCCTGATGACAGTGAGAAAACACCACCTTTGTGGAAAAAGAAAGCACTAAAAGAGCAGTTTCACAGCTAGATGGTCTTCCTGCTCCTATTTGAACAACAGCTTTTCTGACTCTGCAACCCTTCTCCCTCTACCTCTTCCCTCAGACCTCTCTCTGCTCTGTGCTGAAGCCTTTCCTCCAGTCAGATGTCCAGGAACACATAGGTCAGGGACAGGGTATGCACTTCCTCAGCTTCTTGTCTCTGAGATAAAAATGAAAAGAACAAAAACACTAACCAATCCAGAGCTGCTCTGTATTTATAGCAATCATCATTAACATCCTCTCAAGCTGACCTGGAAGTTCCTGGGGTTTCTTTGCCTCTTAAGAGACTGCATAGGGATATAAGCAGCTCGGAGAAGAGATCCCTGTGGAATTTTTAATTACTCCTACATGGGTCTGGGTCTTCCTCTTCATCTCAACATCCCCAAATACAAAAGGGAAACAACCAGCAAAGCGGAGGAGTGGAAAGGGTGCACATCTCATCTGTTCCCCACAACAACTCTGCCTGGCACAAGTTCTGCCAACATTAAGAGCACCAGGCTTTCTTCAGGATTTTCTCAGCAGGTTTCCACAGACCCCATGTGCTTGGCCCAGCATGTGATAAATTTGCCAGTTATGCAAACACACGCTCTGCATGGTGTTTTAAGAATTTGCAAAAAGAAAGGATTAATGCAAAATCTCCTGATCTGACTCATAGAAACAGTTTTACCCTGGGAAAGAAAATGGGTGTTTCTCCACAAAGATCTGTGAAGGCAACTGTGCTCAGTAGCCCAAGCTGTGATTACAAGCATTCAGCCAGCAGTTACTTGCGACTGTTTTCCCTCTGTAGCAAAAAAATAAAGGCTGTTTAGTTTAGTCCTCTGCTCAGTAAGACTTTAGGCTCCCTCTTAACACTGTTCCCCATCCGTCTGAGTTTGCTTTCTCTTCCAACAGCTTGAGCATCACGAAGCAGCCCAGTGCTTGAAGGTAGAATATGAAGGACTAGAACTCCCTACACAACTCCCCCTGTCTCACAGGGCAATTGGTAATTTTATTTTTCTTTAATATGAAAAGCATTTATCTAATTGTATCATTACTTTTGTTTATATGATATTTGAAACCTCCCATTAATAATGTTGTCCAACTTGTCAGTATAATAGTGCTTCTATTTGCTTGTTTCTCTGCCAAATTCTCATGTTCTCATGCAAAGTGCTTTCCTCTGGCTGATTATATTTTTCAGTGTTTTTTTTCAAAATCAGCCCAAATCCCATTTCTTGGAACAAAGCTGAGAATAAGGTTTGTTATTTCCCATATTAAAAAGTTATTTTCTGATACCTCTATAATATGCAACGTCTTTCTATCTCCTAGCAGGGATTGGAAATTTTCTGGCATCATAGCCTTAGCATCAATGCAAACCTTTTGCCAGTTAAAGGAAAATTATCTATTTTAAGCCAAAATTTCGGAAAAAAATAATCATTTATTAAGGATAAGGATTAAGGATATCCATGCAAACATAACATTTTAGTACTTCATTTGTAAGTCTTATTGATAATGCTTTCAGTATATTTTTTATGTGTGCTATTTTATTAAAGTACTTCAAAAACTTATTTTCCAAATCACGTTACTGAGTATCTTCTTTAGCATTTTAAAATTCACAAACTTATGCACACACACACACACACACACACACACACACACACACACACACAAAGAGCTATAACTACAGCACTGATTAATAGCAAACTCTTAAATTAAAGTTTATGGGCTAGAGTTGCTCAAATAATTATTACAATCAACATGAAGAGATTTTTAAAAATAACTTATGAAATAGGAACAGTTGCACTGTGTGTTGTTTCTTGTATTGAAAGCAACTATTATTTGCCTCTTCTATCACATTGCTGAATGAGACATTAAAAATAGTGCCTCTCATTTTCCAGGCTCTGAAGCCACCCAGCTGGGAGGGCAAAGAAAAAAAGTGTTCACAAACAAAATGTGCCAAATCTGGATACCAATCCTAGCAGTGTAAGTGTGGAGTAAATCTACTCACTCTCTTCACGGGTATTCTGGAACAGTATAAAACAATGTGGTTTGGTCCATTGGGTAATAACAAGACACAGAAGAACATAAGGTAATGAAACGGAAAGAAGATAGGCTGTGCCACGGTGATCACTGGTTTCTGGGCTGCTAGGGCAGAAATAAGTATCAGCCTTTTGAGTCTTGCTGGTGGTGCATGTTTCACTTCAGCAAAATGTACAAAGTATGGTCTGCTCCAATCAGGTTTGACCGTTCCTACATTCAGTCACACCAACTCCACAGATCACACCTTGCAGAATTTTTTACATCAGAAGTACTGGGATGCTCAGATACCTGCAGTGTCTGCAGTCCCTCACCACTGGCCGAACAACACCAGGAGAGAAGCCAACCCCCAGTATTTCCATAAAAGACCATGCATTTTTCCATTTCTTTCACCTCATGTTTTGGGTGCCTCCATGTTATACCTTTGAGGTATGGTCCCACATGAGCTGCTGATCCTGCCAATGTGATGCATAACAAGCTGACTGCATACAGAAACATGGATTTATATCACATTGAGCTTTTTTTGTGTTAAGTCTCATCTCTCATATGTTTGTGGAAAGGAGCTAATAAAATCAGAGGAGAGGTCTTAGGATGTTCATCATGTACAGTATAATATTTTGTTTCAGTATGAAACAGCTGTATAAGGATTATAAAAATGTGATTTGCCAAAAATATTTAAAATATTTGAAAGACGACTTGGTGTCATTTTCCTTATAAAAATAACCAATTCCTTCTGTGTTGACTAGTGTGATGTACATAAAGTGTTTTGGCAGCCGTACAGATCGAGGTGTTTCAGCTGTTGTTCATATAGACAGATCATTCTAGAGATGTACAGATGTGATGCACATTAAAAATGTAGCACTACAAGCTTTTGTAACATTCATAGATGTTTTAAGAGGTGAAGGGCAAAACCTTGACATTCAGCTGGCATCATACTGTTTTCATTGGGGGAGGAATTGTGTTCATAAAGTCAGGAGCAGGACCTCAGGACCCGTTGTGTGCTAAACAACACAGCTGGAGCCCAGGGAACATGAAGAAGCTGCAGAGCACTGCACAGATGCTGCCATGCAAGAGAAGTGCACTGTTAATAAAGTTACTGAACACTGATGCCAGGGCTCCACGTTGGACTCCTACTTTATACCCTATTTCAGGATGCCCATGGGGTCCTTCATGCCCCTGGGTGCCAAAACATCCTGGAGGTATTGGCTGAAACCAGATTCCTCTGTGCCTCCCACACCTCTGCTGAGCAGAAGTATATAATCTCCAGGAGATGGGGCCATCCAGACCTGAGGATGCCTTTGCAGGAGCAGCAGAATGCTGAAGCCTGGAGCACATCTACTGTGCCAGCTGCAAGGCAAGAGCCACTCACTACTTGCTTGCTGTCACTCTTTCATAAGGGGTTGCAGAAATCCTGGCAGTAGATCTGACCCAACTGCTTGATGTGCAGAAAAATGGACCCACACAGCAAACCACATGCATAACACACTTCTCCTTGTGGAAATGAATCCTCTGAGCCTGCCCATTCTGCTATCCATACACTGCAGAGCTGGATTTGTTAGATTCAACGTACATGAGCTGGAAAACTCATCTGCTCATGTGCTGGAAGTCTGACACATTCAGAATATAAACAGGCTAACAGCACACATGCTCTGCATTGCACACAGCCATTTTCTGTCTAGTATTTCAGAGAAAAAGAATAGGAGCCCTAAGCTACTTTATCGTATAATTGGAGACCCCCCAGCTGTGTTCACCTAGCATCCTTTTGAGAGTCAGGGCTCACTAAGCCCTGTGTGTATCACTCTGTGCTTGTTATGTGTTCAGTGTTACACCAGGACAAAATTAGAGTCCTTACATAAAGGAAAAAAAAAAAACTATCAACTCAAAGACAAAGAAAGGCAAGACTTACCAGAAACCTAGAAATAATTGATTCATACTCTTTAATAAGTAAAAGCATCCATCTGAGCAGCCAGGCAAAGGACGGATACTATTTGGAGCATCTTAAACTAAGGCTTAAAATACAGAAAATAAAATTTATTTTGAGGGGAAATGTAGGAATGTCAGTCACAGGAAAGTCACAGGACTGTATGACAAGAGGATCTCAGTAGGTGGATCTTGCACCAGCTCGTTTTTTATTTTATGAAATAGAATCCTGAGTAGTAAAATTCTACAGACCTTAAATTATCATCACTGAAAAGAGGCATGAACCTTCAGATTTTCAAGACGTGAATCAATACATAGCTGTGGATGCCCTGCTGTCTTAGAGCTTTTTGCTATGCTGTAATTTGAGCGGGAAGGGAAAGGTTGCACTATGAAAATGAACCAGCTTACATATTGAAGATAGATTGTTTTGGTTTATTACATAAAAACGGCTGGAAAGAGAGAGAACTGAGGTCAGCATACACACCCCCTTGTGCTGTGACACACAGTGCTGTTTCCTAAGTCGGGAGGGTAATGGATATGCATAATGCAAAGCTTGCTACTGCAAAATGTTCTACAGTTTCACCTCTCATGGGTGAAAACACAAGCCCCAAGCTGAGGATGCCAATCATCCTTAAAGATGCACTTTGAATCATGCAGAGCTGAGCCTGAAAATACTAATACTGCAACTTGCTCCAGGCATCAGTTTAGAGATATGAAAAGTCATACGTTCACTTTATTGTTTATAGATTATGTTGATAATGGGGCAATAAAACTCTGCCCCAAACAGGGGAAGAGCAGGTCTAGCCTACATTTCATTTCAGGTGTTAACATCAGAAAATAGTGAATTGCAAGTTTCCATTCTGAAGTATCAAATGCCTTCTCAAAATGAAGAAAAACTTATCTAAGTATGCAAAGGTAAGCAAACAGCTATAGATACCTTTGGTTTGTAATGGAAGAAACACAAAACCTTTTATGTTGAAGACTGAATTTGTCCCCATCGAAGGAAGCAGGGAATTTAAAGAACATTCCCTAAGCTGTGCAAATATATAAACAGCTCTGTGATTTCAAGATGCAAACATGCGAATATCAGTAATCTGCATATATCAATATTTTGAGAGTAAACATATACATGAGTCTTTACCACAATCTGCTATTTTTAGTTTGAATTTATATTAAATAGGGCAACCTTCTTCTAATTCCCTAGCTTAATTTCTCAATGCAGACAACTTCCACTTAGGACACATAAATACCTTGTCTGTATTGCCTCCAAAGGCAAGTAGAAAGAAACCTGTATTTTAATGAAAATTAGGAAGTTCATACGGCTGATGCTTCTAGGGTTTAGCAAGTAATTATATTTACTCTCTAAATATTAGCTGTTGCATATGCCTCCAGATATGTTGCCTGACACTAGCACAGCAAGAATGCCAGGTCAAATGCAATTAGACTGGAAGTAATGTTGGAGTAAAACTCAAATCTGTAATAGGATGAGAAGCTGACAGCAAAAGCCCATTTTCCTCCTCATCACTGAGGTCATGGATTGTACAACAGAACACACTTACTGCACTACATCTCTCCACCACTGTAGCTAAGCAAAAACAAATCAAAAACGTATTTCTTATTTAACATCCAGCTACAGCTCAGCCCTCAGCCTCTAGACTCCATTCAAACCCTAATGCTCACACAAAGCTGTTAAGTCAAATACAAGAATGTTTTTCATTTCTGTTTCTTTTTTTTCCCCCCAAGACCAAAATTCCTTATGACATTTTGTGTGAACTTCCAATAAATTGTGCCACAAAACAGAGAAAATGAAAATAAAATCCTTATTATTTTAACATGTCAATGTTGGTTGTAAGCAGCTGGTACATTTTTAAATCAGTGGTTGCTCTCTTGAATCATCACTGAGAAGAGAGAACTAACATGTACCTTGAAAAATCCTTACTGAAACTCTCTGAAATAAAAACCAAGCTCTATCTACATACATTCTCTGAAAGAAGGATTTAACAAGGCTTGAAAGGTGGGTTTTGCTTGCTTTTCCTCCAGTAATGAACAAGCAAAATATTTAATATTTGGCTAAAATAACACCTGTGAATTCATGCTTCTTTCAAAGAGATATTTAATTTCATTTTATAAATCTCTTATGCCAAATAACAACTCTTTCATACTGCATTTCTTAATATACTGCAGGTCAGCAAAAAAAAAAAAAAAAACCTACTGATTACTCTAACCAGATTATTTTTGATAGGTACTAATATTTGGGGTTTAATTGTTCAGTTGGCCTTTAGTTAATTATGACTTTTTGTTTTTTCCTGAGAAGTGCTGAATAGTTGCAGATAGTACTGAAGGNTTAGGTTGCTCCCTTCATGCCTTCCTGTTTCCCGTGCTTGGGGCAGGGAAATAAAGACATGGATTAAGCAAAGAGAGCGCCTCCTTCGTCTTTCATCTCCGTCGCCGCAGCCCAACTTATCAGGCGAGTGTCCATGTGGGAGGACAGAAGCTATGTCGCCTCCCAGGCTCACCGGGCTGCCTGGGTAGCAGCGGCAGGAACCTACAGTCCCTTCATGAATTTAAACAAAGCAAAAATGAAGGGTTAGAAAAAATTTGGCAGTTCTCAACAATGGTGGTGGTGTTTCACAAGGATATTTAGAGTGGTCATTAGCTTTTGCAAGTAGGTTTCACATAGTGGATGAAAAATTAAGTAAACAAGAAATCATTGTCACTTGGCCTTCATTTCATGTGTAAAGTTCTATACATTTATGCTCCAGCAGCTTCCATGCTCAGGTCTGTGATCTCAGTGGTGCTACTGGCATTTACCAGTTGTATTCTGAGGGCTGTAGAAGCAGCGAGATGTTACTCACTTGAAAAAGGGATAGATATTTGGGTCCAGAACTCACAGCCTGATCTCTCTAGTGTTTTAAAAAAGCATTGTTGTAGTGCAAAGTATTCTTGTGCAAAGGGGAAAGCAGACAGCTCAGCCAGAAGACACTTCCTAGGCCTCAGCAGAAAAATGGACAGAGAAATGTCTCCACATGGGAGTCTATCTCCCATGCAGCTTTTCTGGTGTCTAATAGTGCACAAACTGATGCTATAGCCTTTCCTTCAGCTACAGGATTTACAGAAGCTTTTCCTCCTCTGGTTTAGTTCCTCATTCCACAAAACTGATGGGAACTCAGATAGATCAGCCCTTTAGTTAGCTTGACTTAAAACTGGCCAGCAGATTCAGAAATAAATGGCAAGACAAACCTAGTGGCAGAGTGTTATCATACATACCTTCTTTCTAATGGGAGTTAGGCTAAAAATTAGGTGAGCCCAGTTCAAATGATGAAAGCTATTAGGAATTTATCATTAAATGTCTGTTTAAATTATGGTCTGACTTCAGGGTAGAATTTGGGGGGGAGCTGCAAGGGTGCAACTTGATTCAAACTCATATTTCCATACCAAATACTTTTAAAATTGTTTTGAAGTTTAAACCTATTTCTAAATTTTTGGCATTTATTGAGGGGTGTTTTGGAGATACCTAAAAAAAGTGTATCCTTTTGACTACAAATATATGTGTAACTTCTAATAAACATAATGGGGCTTAAGCTAACTGAATATAAAACCAACTGGTTTGCTATTTCCTGGTACAAAGAAACCCGAATACTATTATTTAGGAAAGCCGAATTATCCCAAACTGAGTTCTGTTAAATTAATGGTTCCCCATGAAAACTGAAAACCCAAAGAGCTTTTCCATTGGCTTTGTGTGAAGAAAGTCTCAAATATATTCAGACTTTATGAGTCCATGTTTTGTGGAAATAAATATACGATTTGAATGCTGCTTCCAAATTTCATGGAAAATAGTCTCAACTAGAAACAGTGGTGAAGACTAAGGTGTGTCATTACACTGCACTGAAACTGCTGGCCTGGGATACCAGCTGCACTAACATAGCTCCATCGAGACACTTGCACTATGTTGGTGCAAAACTGGCTCAACAACTAGATGAATCACTCTCAGTGCTTTTACCTCTCTCATGCTGACTTGCTTTACTAACTGGTTCCTCTCTTGAAGTTTCTGAGGCATTTTCATTTTGCTGTAATTCCTTTTCTTTTAACCACCTATAAGTGATTCGCTGCAGGATGACCTAAGGTTTTGTTCAAATTGAACTATTGCTTTGTTTGCAGTAGAGATTAGCAAATTGAATTAAACTCTGAGACAAAATGAATATTTGGCATAAAACTCACTCTGAAAGGTTAATGAATTTCAGAAGTCCTCTGAAGTAAATGAATGAGGCTATACCTAACCAATATAAAATTCATGCAGCAAACACTGCACTCCTAATACAATCCATCTGATTTCAGGAAGTCTCATATATTCACAATGTTACATTAGACTTATACCATAATAAATATTACAGAACAAATGTAACCTAACAGACAGTTCAATCACTTGTTATTGTTTGTGCTGCGTGTGGTGCCAGCTGAGGCCCTATCCTACACCTGAGCACTGCACTGCAGAAGTGGTTGTCCTCTTTCTAAAACTTTCAAGAGCATGAAACACTGTGTGTGCCCAGACCCAACCAGTGAAAAAGCCAGCACCCTCTGGAGAAGCAAACACTGGGATGAGAGGATGCCACTGTCCTTCTTTTGTACTCCTTGCTAGATATCTCCCCGGAACACAGAATCTTGCATCTATTTTACACCCTCTCTATTCCATATTTTAAAAAAAATATATTTATTTATTGATTAATTTTAGTGGAATAAAAGCAGCCAAATATTCTCATCTCATTCAAAAATGTGCTTAATAGCAATTAGCAATGGCGATAAGGGATTGGGGGTACTCACACCTGGGTCACTTCTAAGGAAGTTGGGCAAGAAGGGCTAGAAACAGTTCTAGATCCAAGATTGCCATTTATAATATACTGACTCAGACATCGGTCCCTTAAGGATATCCCTTAGGTCAAGTCTTATAACCCTATGCCTGGAGAGGTTTACCTGACATTCTTCAAAGTTTCTTCACTAGTACTTTTAGTCTCTTAGTAGTTTCAACGGATGCAGAGTGAAGGGGATTTCCATGGCTGTCTGGAAGAGTCTGACACCATCCAGCAAACACTCCCACACTGCAGCTTGGGTATCGCTTTTCATGCCTTTATGCCTTTCAGTGTCAAGTGGTTGCATGGGGAGGGGGAATCAGCAGCAAGTGAGGTCAGCTTCTTATAGAGAGGTTATGAATGTTATTTAGTACCTAAAAGATAAAACAGAGAAGCACTTTCTCAATATTGAATGGCAAGAGAATCCATGGGGGACTAGGATCAGTAATACAGAGCTGAGAATAAAGTATATAAAATTAGGTTAGTGTGGAATTAACCCATTAAGCTGTAATTTAAACTACCTAAATGGACAGATCCCTGTCCCCCATCTCTCTACCATCTTTTATTATCAACTCAGAAATATGATACACAAGCTGGTAGCCTCTGTTTTATTATTCTGAATAGGAAGGGGGGAAAATGGAGTAAAGTTATGAGTAATTGTTTCTTATCATGTTATTTGTATTCTACCCTTTGCAGAGCATATTATAATGGAAGAGGGAACACGAAACCACCAGAGGCAGTTCATGGTTCACTGCAGATTACAGATACTGAAAAAGAAAAACAAAGTCAGTAAACTTACCTTTTTATTCATACAATATTGCAATAGCTGCAATGACTGGTGGGAAATTTTCCCTCTAAACACTTTTATCTGTAAACATTTTGAAAGCTCCCTGAAAATTGCAGTTAACTTGAGGAGCACAATATTTCTGCAAGCTTTTTTATACTTGAACAACTCAAATGCATCTTCTGTAGAAGATTTCTACTAACAAAAGTTTAATTTTCAGCAAGGAATAAACATCTTATACAGACACAAACAACAACAAAAAATCAGAAACGCCTCCCCTCTGCAAATCACATAACCGGGAAAACAGCGCTGCTTCCTCCTCACCACAACTCAGTTACATGATATTTTTACAGGAATGAATCAAAACAGAAGCGTTACTTCATATGGTTTTGAATGACACAGACATGAGAAAGTTGATTCTAGGTGAGTTAGAAATTGTACTCCTGCATTTCTGCATTTGCTCAGGCTGCCTGGGCAAAGCCAGTACTGCTATTGCAAGTTAGAGTCTTTCTTTTCAATCAGAGCAAAAGCACAACTTACTGTTGTCAGACTGGCATTATCTCTATTTTCATTTTCTTTTCATTTCAAGAAAGAAAAATCTCATGCATAAATCTCTTGCTAGATTAAGGATTTGTGTCATCTCATTAAAACTTTGTAAGAGTTAGGGTTAACACTTTTCTTGCCTCTGCACAAGTAACTAAGAATAAATTCCTGCTTACAGTTACAGCAGGGGTGGAGATCAAAGCATATTTGAAACCAGGTGGAAACCAGGAGAAGTAAAGGGAGATAAGATCTGCTCCACAGCTTATAGCACCAGCCTTTGCAAGGGGTTCTCCAGGTCTCACCACTTCAGGGAATTCCCTGGCAGCATACCTATGCAAATAACTGTGCTTCTTTCACCTCCTGAGTCAGGTCACCTGAAAAAACCTGCAGTTTCCCATTAGGATCAATCTCTCCTTTGTGCTCCCATTCTCAGTTAGGGTTGCTGGATAAGGTAAGCAGTTGTGTCCCCGGATGTACCAGCCCCTTTTGCATCCTTGCAGCTACACAGGGTGCACAAAAAACACAGGGCACAACCAGCATAGATAATACTTGGACAGTGAAGTTAACCATGCATTAACTAGTCTGGTCCTTCCTTTTTACCTTTTTTTTTTTTTAATTTTGGTGTGCTGAGCTTCCTGGGTTTTGCTGCTAATTTGACCTTTTCTTGGAGCTCAGATTTGTGCTTAGTAACTACATGGCAAACCCTTTGCTGCAGGAGCAAAGATCTAGTATAAAGACTGCAAGAATGGTGAAATGTTCACACTGACAATTTTAGGATTTCTTATATCATATCTTTCAAATGGCTGTCCATGGCTGGTCAATGTAAAACTGTTTACTAATCAATACAAACAGCAGATTCTGGTCATTCGTTGTGTTGTCATTTAAAACAGAGGAAAAGATGAACTACTGACATTTTTGTAACAAATTACACCAAGCTGGAAATTGGAAGAAAATTATTCAGGCAGTGTTTTGGATGTGAGGGATTTAATCTAAGCCTAGGCCCTCCTGAACACCTGATTTGTTAAAGTAGGTATTTCAAATCTAAAAAATCTCTGACAAAGATAAAAGAAAAGGTTGATTCATGCCATCAATATGGACTAGAATATCAAAATACTTTCTGATGTATAGGATAAGTGAGATAACTAACTTCACACCCTTTCTTTTACTCTTCCCTAGCTACTTGATACATTAAAAGAGAAACAAGTTCATGCAAACCACAAAATCCTGTGCATCTGATAAAGAAATTCTCTAGAGGAAGTAAGAATAACCTCAACTTTAACTTTTGCAGCCAAAGCAAGTGTCATCAAGCAGGAAAAATTGTGGCTTGATTTTTTTTTCCTGAAGAAATGGTGGATTTTTTATTTCTGTCTTTGTGGAGGTATTTGTCCAGTTTATCTATTTTGACATCTTGCAAATATTTACAAATAGAAATAGTCATAATGCCATGATGATGATGATGATGATGATGATGATGATGATGATGATTTGTCACTCCATGTGACTCATCTTAGCCTGTTAGCGAAACGGTTTTCAAGATCAACAAGAAAGCTCTTACTTGGATTTCTCATACCTAAACCCAGGCAAGTGACCCACCACATCCAACCGCATTCTTCTTAGTGTCTCTACCTCTTTACTTTGGACATATCTTGCCAGAAATTCCTCTTCATGAATATACACAAGCTGACTCAAATTAGCTACTTTTTGTCTTTTCATCCAAGTTTCTGAAGTTTGGAACCTGTCCAGGTTAGAGTGAAACAGATAAGAAAAGTACCTGCAATTGATATTGTCTGGATTTGCATTTTCAAAGCTTAAAAGAAACAAATATTATATCCATTACAATGATTTGTAATATTGCTTGCAGTCTTCCATTTTATTACAAGTTGTACATGATTTGCTATGTTTCTGGGGAAGTAGACAAAGTGTAATAGAGCCCAGTATCTCAGAGTAAAACAAGAGTTAAACGATCTAATTTCTTTTATTAGAAATTTGCTTGGAACAGTTCAGTGTTATCAATATATTTTCAGGTAATTCTCTTCTGGAAAAAGTGCAGCTGCTTGTGTTAACTGGCAGACTGCTGGGGTTTTGGTAGCATAATCCAGCCAAGAATTATCTATGCTCATTAAGATCTTCACTGCCAATGAAAACAGGATTATGCTTTGGACCCACAATCCAAAATAAAAATACCAAACTTGATGCCAGTGTGTTTGGATCAGGCAGATATTCCTTCTCAGCCCTTTCTTGCTTACCTCATCTCAGAAAAGCAATTTTGGTTTCAGTTTGCACCAGGCAATTTCTTGGCTGCTGTTCACGACAGTTTTCTGTTTCCTTAGAAAGGATGTAATCCCCTGAGATACATAGCAGTTTGTGACACCCTCTTTCCTGAATACAAGAGTTGCAATGTGCAGGAGTTTTTATCAGTGACCTATGGATTGGTAACCTATTAAAAACAAAAACATGGTGGGAATTGAGCACAACGCTGTAGAAGCATAGCGTGCCTTTATTCAAGTATCGCTCTTTGGGCTTCAGGAGGATAATGTGGAAAGGTTAGTCATGTGCATAAGTCTCTGTAGCTGAGCCAGGGCTCCAGACAAAGATGTACAGGTCTAGTAACGAGAATAGAACCTCTCCAGTCTATACCGCAGTTATACCGAGAAGGCAAATTTTGTCATTAATATTTGACTGAAATGGATTACTATCCAACCTTGAATCAAACATATGAAGATATTCAAATATTGTTTCTTCTTTTTGTATCCAAGGTGACCTTAACCCTGAAAGACTCCTAGAATTTTGGATTACCAAGCAGATTCAAGAGACTCAGAGACAATTTGTGACCCTGTCTTTCCTAGGCCCTTTGATATTAGTGCATTTATTTTAAACATATTTATACAAAGTACAGAATGACAGTAGAATGATTTCAAAGACAACAACAATTTTCCTGTGGCCACCCTTTTAAAATAAACTATTAGCATAGTAACAGTACAAATAATCTCAGAATTATCTTAATTGAATCCAAATGGCTGTAGTTCAACAGATCCATATGATTAAACCATAAAATCATAAAAAGGCTGGGGTTGGAAGGGATCTTAAAAATCATCCAGTTCCAACCCCCTGTCATGGACAGGGACACCTTCCACTGGACCAGGTTGCTCAGAGCCCCATCCAGCCTGGCCTTGAACACTGCCAGGAACCAACAGTTTCTCTGGGCAACACGTTCCAGTGCCTCGGCACCCTCATAGTAAAGAATTTCTTCCTAAGGTCTTATCTAAACCTACTCTCTTTCAATTTGAAACCATTCCTCCTTCTCCTGTGACTACATGCTCTTGTAAAAAGTCCCTCTCCATCTTTCTTGTAGGTTTCATTCAGGTACTGAAAGGTAGCAAAAAGGTCATCCCAAAGCCAGGCTGAACAAACTTAATTTTCTCAGCCTTTCCTCATAGGAGAGGTACTCCATCCCTCTAAACATACGACCCTCTTTTGGATTTCTCCCAACAGGTCCATGTTCTTCCTGCGCTGGGGACCCCAGAGCAGTTTGCAGTGCTCCAGATGGGGCCTCAGGAGAGCAGAGCAGAGGGACAGAATCCCCTCCCTCCCCCTGCTGCCCACCCTGCTTTAGATGCAGCTCAGGACACAGTTGGATTACTGGGCTGTGAGTGCACATTGCTGGGTCATGTCTAGCCTCTCTTTCACCAGCAGCCCCAAGTCCTTCTCAGCAGGGCCACTCTCAATTTGTTCATCCCCCAGCCTAACTTGAACTGACCCAAATATTATCAACTATAGTGTACACTCCTCATTTTTTTCTGTCTGTGGTTTATTTTCTTTTCCCATTATTCTCCAACATCTTGGTTGGGATCTTCTTACAGAAATGAAATAAAATATTCAAAGTGATTCTGTCAAACACCAAAATTCTAACCATTTTCAATATGCAATGAAAGTAAAGCAAAAGCCTATCAAAATCTTGAAGATATTACAGGGGTTTTTTTCAATACGTAATGAAATCACAATTTTCCTTTTTTTTTTTTTTTGGCCAGAATTCTTTTTCTGCCAACAGTAAAGAAGTCAATAAGCATCCCGGGGAGTTTATAGTCTAAAAATTCCATATATAACTCCAAGTTAACATGCCTTGTCCACAACATACACATATTTGTGTTTGGTAACCTCTCCTTTCTCCCTGAACAGGTAAGGTGCTCTTTGATGATCCATGCCAGGGATACAAGGCCTTAAGTCCAGCAAGGTGTTCATTAATACATGAAGTACATCATGAATACAGCTCTACTGCTTCCAGGGCTGCAACAGACCCAGGACTACAATACCTACTTTCCCACAGAGCTTTGAGTAAAAGACTCTGCTGGATCCAAGTTTTATCTGTGCACACGCTTAAGCTGACAATCAGGAGTGTTAGAGAATAGCCTGAGTCACGCCAGCCCAGCACAGAAACATGGTTCCTTGCAGCAGTATTTCTGTATCATCCACAACAGACCCTGATGTTCTTGTTTTATCCATTGTTTTCCATTGTGTAACACAGCTAAACCTTCCCTTGCCCTCGATTATCAAGTAGGAAGCAGTATGAGCCCTACATAGAGTTTGCATGATCATATTTCAGCCACAGTGCAGGACTGGTGAGGTGTAGCTTTCCCTGCTGTTTAGCACAGCAGCCAAAGACCAAATCCAAAGTCTTATAAATCAGTGGGTAACTTTTTGTTGACTTTAAACTGAGGCCTAATAATATAAAGCCAGAGAAATGCTTCTCTAACTTATACATGAGAGGTATGTGCTCTGAGTCAAAGCAGATGTTTCTAAGAGATTAATTGCCCTGATCAGTAAATTCCACAGTAAGTAGATACAATTTAATGACTGCAGAGGATGCTTTGGGAATCAACTCCTTCTGGATTAATTGGAGTGCCGTCTAAAAAGCAGTCTCATCAGTTTTGAGCTTGAATTTTATTGGCAATTGAATGTTTATCAACAGAAACAACTATTTGTATCATGTCTTTAGTACACATAACCTACAAATGAAGCAGATTAATAGTAGTCAATTACAAAGCCATTTTAAAGGAAAACTGCAAGTAATGTGTTAGTCCCTAAGAGACCATCTCTAAGTTAACATGTGTTGAGAACATAATTGCTTTATTTTGTCTTTCAGCATTAGCATCAATTTATCTCTCTGGAGAGAGTAACTCAAATATCTTACTTACAAGGAGGACAGTAAGAGAAGTCACAAACACTATGAAGTCAATGAAAAGTCTTCCTTTTCTTTTTTTTTAATGTCTTTTCCTTTATTTACTGTCACAAATAAATACACTGCATTAAAATATAAATGTTCTGCATCTGGTATTTGTTGCCTACTTTTGCAGATTTTTTAGGAATATGCAACAATGCAATTCAGAATATTACTATGGTGAATAATTAAGCAACAGAAACTGGTTAATTCAGTCAGATGTTCTGACTCTGGGGGCTCAGTTATCCTGAATTATACCCAGCCCTGAGTGACAGAGTAGCACAGTGACCCCTTAGGCACTCGGGACACAGACATACCCTTGGCTTCATGAGAAGTCAGTTTGGGTCTACTTGGCTCACTTGGTGCAATGCAGCATTGTTAATGCTTGGTGAGCCCCTCACTGGGGCTGCCACTTACACCATCCCCTCTTCTTACCAGGGCTGGCCACAGCGCAGGACCCTTCTGACACCCAGAGGCACAGAGCAAGGATGGTAGCTCTGCCCAGAACTAGTCTGGGAGAAACTCTGCTAGGTGTGAAACTTGTAAAGGAAAATATCCCTTCATCCCCTTCATTTAGTGCATGCCAGTTAGCACCCCCTGCAACTGAGACATGTCTACGACCTCAGAGTAATAGCACAATATTTCCAAAGGTCACCAGTCAGGACTGGCACCAGATCGTACTGGCAGCAGTCCATGAGACACCGCACTTCAGCTAACACACCTCTCTGAACCATTCCTGCTGTACAGATGTGGACCAGTAATCTGTGACCTATACAGCCAAAAACAGCCAAGTACAACTTGGTGGTACAACTCCAACATAAAAATTGTTCGTGTTCAGTAAGAACATCAGAAGAAGCATATGGCACTGGAAGCATATGGAACAAGAAGTAGAAGAAAAGAAAAACGAAATGGAACCCTGTCCAAGAAGATTCTCAGGGTTGTCTCAGCATTTTAATATAAGTGCATAGAAGATAAAAGGCTCACACTTCTTTACATTTATGAAGTTAATCTGTAGGCTATAAATCTTTTCTAAGCTAACTTTCTTCTATTCCAGGCATAAAACCACTCACTGGCTTTGTATTTTTTTGTAAAGTTATATGCTTCCTGATAAGCATGCCCTAAAGCTCATATTTTTGAGGTTGAATTAAAGCCAGTTCAGCAAATTAATATCCTGTTACATTATTATAAGGAGAAGTTGGACTTCTACAGACATGCAACATTTTATCCCTTTGTGCACCTCAGTCCCATTTCCTGCCTGTAAACATCCCATGTATGTCTAGAGATCTGTTCTGTCAGCACCAGCAAAGCAAGGATTAAGGGCTTTATCTCAGTCTCCATGGCATCCTATATATTTTGAAGAAATTTTGTCATAGCAAGTGGAAACTGAGACCCACAAAAGTGATTTGTGTATGATGTGATCTACTCTGCAACTGGGATACTCCTTTGCCTTGTATAAATCTCTTTCCCATACATGGAAGACTTGGCCTTGTAACTGACATTAGATTTCCTAGATTAATTTGGCTGCATACTTACTTTGGTTCCATATGTTTGAGGCACACTCACCACTGTTGTACTGTAAAAGAAAATTTCCTCAATAATGTTAGTCCTCAAAACATTTGTAGTCAGCAAACAGCTGAATTGACAACTCCCAAACCATTCTGTACAGAGGCACATCCTGTTATACTTTGGATATTCTGTGAAATATCATTTGAAAGCTGATCAACATGAGATGGTACAGTCTAGTTCATGAGACGGGTTATTATGCTACTTTTAATTTCTTCTTCAAGGAATAAAAGGCCTATGAATTTTCTTGTCGTATTGAGATCACCTTTAGTGCAAGCGAGATTAAGATGAAAGAAAAATAGAAAGTGTATTTATCAAATGCAAAAAATACCACTGAAAACCTTTAGAAAGAGATAGAAGTATGTACATACCTACTACTTAGAAAAGCTTTTTATATAAATATATGATTTGATAATTATATCTGAGGAAGTAATATTAGCAGACTTAACACAGGTAAACCATTATTGGGTTTCTTTAGTAGATATGATTGTAACTAATTGTTTCAGAATATTAATGGATTTTCAGGTGTACTAAATCCTAGTCTTGTTATTGAATACTAAGACATGTTTGGTTTCTCCATATTGCGACAAGGAATCTCTGCATTTTCCTCATATCCTTTCTCTTGGGTAACCTGTGTTTATAGCCTTTCTACAAATTAATATTTGTTGAGAGAAATGTAGTTCTTTGCCTCCTAATGCTGAGAATTTCCATACAAAGAACTTCAAAAATATCTTGCTTATTAGGGTATCCAATATTTCTAAATACCTTACATGGGGCATTCAGAAGATACTTAAATCTACAAGAGAATACAGTTGTTTACCTAAGTATGAGGAATGGTTAGGTAATGAGAGGAATATATGCTTTAAGGACAGCTGGAAAGAAATGGCAGCTATTGTACTTGTGTGATATGTGTATAGGCTTGCAGTAAAACAGTGCTAAAGGAAATAATTAAAATATGCACCACCTAGTCAACTGGATGATGAAAACACAACTTCTGCCAACTGGATCCAACAGACCTATTGAAAGACAAGTCAAATTCATTATGAAGTCACCAGATTATAATCTAAATTAAATTTTGGATAGGGTATTTAGGTGAATGTGTGGTGAGGTCATAGGAGGAAAAGTAACACAGATTTTAAGAAAAAGTCGGGTTTCAGGTGACACATTAGAGACTGTGCTGATATTGAAAATGGAATATGCAGGAGAATTAATATCAGCAGAATGTGATGGGGATTGACTGCATATACCTTCCTTTCTCTCTGTGTGGAAGAAATACAAATGCAGCACGACTGACCAGCACACTGAACAAATAATGATGAAATTTCAATGCTCTACTTAGATATTTCATGGATCTGCTTCTGTCAGGCACAACTACGTAGATAAAGAAGCATATGGGTTCATAGAAGATTTAAAAAACTTTAAAACAAAAATTGCCGGTATGGATTTTGGGGTATTTTTTTTTAATCAAGTCATTGATAGATTAAGGTGGAAATAGAATCTGAATAATTTTGCTTTTGAAAAACATTAGCAACATTCCAAGTTTCTCTTTCTCACATGTAGAATGCCAAATGAACTTGAATACTTGCCTATTCAGCACAAAGAGTATTAAATCCTGCAGAAATCCTAGTATAGTTCCTATCCCTTCTCAGTGCAGTAATATTTTTAGAAAATTTAAAAAAAAATTCCTTGTAATTGCAAATGTTTTGTCAGGAATGAAAATACTTCCATTAATAAGTATAACAAATTTTTGAAACTCACCCTTTGAAAAAAATACAAGGTGCCATGAAGTGTCCCAGGGATATTAAATCTATTAAGTAACAAAGTAAACAAAAGTGTAATTAGCCCTAAACCTTTCAGAAACACAGGTGATCTGTCAGGTCCGTTTATACAAGCAGGCCTGTGTGAGGCTGGCTTTTGGAACATAGACTTTCAAGTTGGCAAGTAATTAAAGTGGTGTGTACTTCAAATTTAATTTGGTTTCAGGGAGAGGAAAAGCCTATAGGGAACCACAGAGACTCAGGACCCACCACTGGCAACGGTGAACTGGCAGCAAAGGAGTTGGTCACGGCTGGTAAGGAGTAAAAATAATCATTTCATTTATACCGAGCGTTATCATTAGCTTTTCACTTTGTTTTCCTAAGTCAAGGACTAAGCTCACTTCTGCAAGTAATTGTTGATAAAACACCTAGAAATGTACTTAGAATCATAGAATTGCTAAGCTTGGAAAAGACCTCTAAGACCATAGAGTCCAAGCATTAACTGGCCAGGACCATGTGCATCAGTGAACCACGTCCCCAAGCACAGTGAAGATGCCACTAGGAAATGTGATCACTCTCCTTGCTTGAAGTAGTGGTGCGCAGGTATTTTCATATCGCAAATCTTTTGATGAGAACCTCTGACATTCACCTGCATTCTGTTTCAGGCAGCTAGCAGACAGGCATCTGGGTGGGAAGCTGGGGGGGAACATTTGAAAATGGGAAAAAAACCACACTCCTGAAACTCATAAAGAAAATTCTGTCACCTAAGCTTGCAAGATGTCAGTCACTAAATGGCCCTCTCATCTCTATACTATTTCTCCAATGCTTTCTGCGTTCAGAGAGCAACAGTGAAAGTCAGGGAGAAAGGTAGCAGGAAGACCCAATGGGGTTGTAAGTCCTCTCTCCCAAGCAGCCCTTCCTCATACATGCATTTCAGTTTCAGCCTTAAATATTAAATGTTTGCATTCCACCACATTTTTCTTAACTCATTAATTCTCATTGTCATTGAGAATTAGTAAAATAAACCCTGTCTAGACAATTTCCCTTGACACGATCTTATAGGGCATTAAAAAGAAAAAAAGTCATTGCTTTATGTGGGGAATATTTTTCTTTCTAATAATTGACAGTTTACCTTTGGAAATTAATATTTTAGAAACAAGATTGAAGGGCATCTAAGGGTTGTAAAATCCAGTGGTGACACACCACAATGTTTAACAGCTTTGTGTACTCTGTCTTACCTTTAAAGGCACTAAAGCATGTCATTGCAAGACCATAATGCACATCCTGTCATTTCTTATCTTTTAAGTAGGTCACCAAGTCTGCCCACCTTTTTAAGGCAGTGGCTAAGACTATATTTCTATCATTTCTCCAGACTGCTTTTAAAATTCCCAGAGGAAGGTTCTTCCACTAGTTTTTTTAGGAGGATTGTTTTATACTTCAATATAACTCACCTTTAAAATTGTTTCTTGACTAATTTTTACTTATTTAATATCAGGCAACTAAAGTATTGCTTTTCTGTGTGACTGCAAGGATTTCACATCTCCTTATCACTTCCACATCTCCCATATAATTTATGTGTCTCTCTGGTTTTGGCAAATACCTACATATTTATACTGAAATTTAAAACTGAACAAGAAAATGTTCACTTCCTTTTTCATCTAGGACTTTATTTTGAATTAAAATTCTGGAAACTTTAAACAATATGCATGTCCTGGTCTTATCACAACTGCAGTGTAAATGTCAGCATGGATCACACACCTTCTCTCACCCACAGCCTAACCCAAAGGGCACCCAAAGTTGGCACTTTCCAGTTACAGGAGACCTAAAGTGAATCACATGACTTCTTCTTCATGGGGCACTGGCCACAACCCAAACTTGAAAGCTCCACAAAGACCTGTTGAAACTCACTTTGTTTGGATTGGCTTTGCTTTAAAGAACAGTGAGAAGAAGACACATTTAGCACAGTACCTGAAATACATGTCTGGAAATTGGAAGGAGGCTGGGATGGAAGCTTTGTAGAGGCTAAAGGAATTCTGATAGACATCTTCTATCCCCCCAGAGCTAATGTTTGATACTCAGCTGTATGGCAGGGTAGTTTCTCCACCACTCCAATGAAAGTTGAGTAACTGAGCAAAAAGGAGTTCAAGGTTTTGGAACCCAGAGAGAGAGGAAGGAGGAGATATCCTGGAGCCATAACCTAGTGGTAGATTAATATGCAGAATGGAGCAGAAGAGGAATCCTGGGTTCTGATTTCAAAGCCAGGGTTTCACCCAGTGTCTTTTTTGCACACAAAATATAAGTGATCTCCAAAATAGTACTGAAACTTAGTATTTCCCCTTTAGTGTGTTACAGACAGCAGCCCTAGGTGTAAATCTGCATTCCTTCCATTAGGAAAAAAATTTCTGGTTTCTGTCATGGATTATTTAAGTACTCTACCGCATCCTTTTTTCAGCACAGGCAACAATGCAGAATAAAGGAATGCACAATACGGTTCTGTTACAGGAGGTTTTTATCTGAATAAATCAGGCTTATAAGACCATTTGAGAGTCTTTCTCTTATGACTGTTTGTCAGGGCAATCAAAGAGCTGCTTGGCTTAGATAGAAAATAATAACCCATGGTTACAAAAGCTGTTTGGTGAACAAAAACTATGAACTGCCTGGTACGTTCCTGACTTCCTTTTCACTTCATAATGTAGTGTCAGGACTTATAAACAGTTTTATCTCTGATTTAAGGGCAGTAGATGATGCATTCTCTAATCAGTATTTTCCATTAGTTGTTTTCATTTAATATACTGTCCTCTTGTGTCTCTTTTCCTTGCTTTAAGGTTCACAATACCTAAGAAACTCAGTGTTCAGGGAAGATCTGGAGTCTACACAAGACTGTTCTACAGGCTGATACATAAGCATATAATACTGTCTTCTAAGTGCAAAACATTTCCTTTCCACTTTGCAATGGGGTAGCAACCTTGCACATACCTCATATTTGCTACAAATAGTTGTGTAGGAAGGTGAAATGATATAAAACTCATCAAGGAACCCAAATCTCACTGCACACTAATTTTTCTGTGTTGATAAAACCTCATGCAAAGTTTAAGGACAAGATAGAGAGGTGCACTGAATTTCTTCCAGGTAGGGCAAGTGTATCCGATGTATTAACTAGACAATATAAAGTCAAGTGTTTTCAGCAAAAAAAGAGCAATTTTCTTGTTTGTGTTCAAAAATTCCATGAAAATGTATTTCATTCTTTAACAACTATATTTCAGATCCAAACCCTTCATTATAGGAAATAGCATGGAGAAGTGTTTTGACTGAATAAATTTTCTGAGCATGGGAATTGAACTGAATCAATTTTTGCAATTTCAGGCCATTCACTGTGAACACAGTTTAAGACTCTGAGGGAGCACTACAGCAACATATTCAGACTGAGCTGCTTTGAAATTGGTTAAAGGCGAATTCAACTTCATTTCTTCAGCTTCATTTTGGAAAGCATGTTTTCACAGGGTAAATTTAATTTCAAGTTGAATTGCTGAATTGATTAAATGTCTTATTGCATCATACAGTAACTTTATTGTAATTCCAAAGTTCCTAAAAAAGCATAACAGCAAATATAAAAAAAGCTACAATAATGGTACCTAGCCCACTAATCGTACATTTATGCAGTCTTGAAAATTTGACAGAGAAAATACTCGTTTGTCTCAGACCTTTAGTCTTGTTGTTTAATTTGGTTCTATTAGTTGCTCTGTTATGAAAAGCAGTAAATATAATTTCCAGTTTACAATGTTGGTTTTTGCTGTCATCTCTCCTTTTGATAATTTTTTTCCATATTGAAAAATATTAGTGTATTTCCCTGCCCCCTTATGGAAGTCCCCAGTCACCTTTCCCTGTAGTTTTCCCCATTACATTGCTGATTGTCTGTGAGAGGAAAACTGCAGAGCCAACATTTTGGGGCACAGAGCATGTATCGATTTTTATGAAGGTACAAAACTACTTTCTGTTTTGGTTTGATTCTTTTTTTCCTTCCTTAGCTGTTTCCACCTTTCTGTAACCTCTCTGGCTGGCACTGGGCATGGAGCTGGCATTGGCACAAAGCTGTTCACAGTAACTACTTATTCCTTCTTCCAGCTGGAAAAGCCAATCATTAAGTATGCAGAACTACAGTGTTTTCTTCCCATGCACCTAACTCTGAGCATATCAATACTGATTTTCATCCCCCATTTTGTTTGCCAGACACCTGATAATTAGAGCGTCCTCCAACGTTTTGTCAGCTTTAGTTTAGTCCATCCTAAGTCTTCCTTTGAGAGAAGCCTGAAAGAAGATTAATAACATTTTGGAAGGGAATAATTTGGCAATCAATGCCTAGAATCTAGAGTAAGAGTAAATATGGGACATTTTTGATGTTCCAAAATGCAAACTGGGAAGTTAAGAGCAGCAATTTCTGATTTCAAAATGCTTGGATCACAGTGTTTCATTCCAAGGCTAGCTAAGCCAGTCCTTTTTGGTGAGTATGCCTAGCAGTTTCCACCAAACAACCTTTCCCAACAAAGAAAGATTTTCACCTGAAGTTACTAATTAACTATTGTAAGCAACATTCAGCTGCAAGAAGTCCTATTGAACAATGGTATTTCCTCTGAAGTCTCCTACCATCAATCATCAGCCACACTATTTTGATTAGAATCACTGCACCATGTTGCCCAGTTTTGCAGGGCATTTTCTGATAAATGACACAGATGAGATATTATTAATGTATATTTTTACTGCATCTGTCCTTCGGTGCAGAGAATGCACCACCATGGCACAGTGCAAAACAAAAGGAAGTTTAGAACTGCAATTTTGCAGAACCCTGCAGTCTCTGATCATGCTGGCTGTATCCACTCCCACATAGTCAAGGTAAAGTCATTATAACATATTTATTTTATTTCTAAGTGTTTGTATGTAACTTCCATTCATGGGAGCATTCTGTGTTGAGCATATCCAAAGCTCAATAAAAAGTATATATCGCATCCCCAAAATAAAGCCTATAAATTCTGCAATTTTATTCTGCCACAGCTGTTCAGTAAGGTGTTGCAATATTACAACTACATTTTGCAGATGTTCACTGTGCCTGCATTCAAGTACCTCCAACTGGTCAACATATTATCTCTGTAAATGCGTTTCTGAGCACTGAGTTATTTTCAAGCCCATAAAGTTTGGAAATACCACGAGGTTGTCCCAGTGTCAGCACTCTGCTTACGCAGTGAAGTGTAACACATGGACTCTTGCAGAAGTAAATAAAATTATCTCAGGCTGTCACACAGCTGGGAAAAAATGTCACATTTCTTTCTGACACATCACTTTGGAACAGAACAGATCTCAGGAAGTAGTGCAACTGTGGGAAAAGTTATCTCTGGAGTTATCTAGCTCAGTAACCTTCTCGCTCCACACACTGAGACCAAACTCAATGTGACTCTCATTTCACTGCAGTGGGACTCCTGCAGCAAGTGATATACAGTGAGACCAAGTAGAGATAGGGAACAATATAATTTTAATTTTATTATAAGTGTAAATACAATTGTAACTTAATTCCTTACCTGCCCTCCATGAATACCCTGCAGAATGGTACTTTCAGTTATAAAGGGATAGAAATTTTAAAGCCCAATCTCTTAAAGATGTCAGTGAATGATTTTCCATGAGGGAACTGTTTCATGCCTCAGTGGAGACAGTCTGCTTCACACAGACACTAACATTTCATTTAAGACAAAGTCTAACATTTCATTTAAGATGATGTGTCCTGTAGTTTTGGTTTCCAGAGAGGCTCTGCTTTGTGTTGGGTCACTGTGTTGCTACCTACTTGAAATCAGGATTTAGACCTTGTGCTTTTGTTAGCTTCCTATCACAGAGATTCACACACCCTGCTGAATCCTAAAGACAGCAGCAACATTAATTGCATATTTACAGGAGCAAAATACAGAAATAAATGACTTCTCAGAACACAGGACCATGTTGAAAGAACTGTCAAGCAGGGCATTCGATTTTAAATGCTTCTGATCTGGCAAGGAAGAGATTACTGCTTTCCATATTCATATTTTATATTTTGACTGACTCCAGACTAACCTCAGGGAGAGCCTAGAATATCAGCTTGTCTGTGCCTGGGAGCTGACACTGGAATATGCAATCAGGAGAGTCTGCTGTCTGATTAAACCTCTCCTGACACCATCCCAGCTTTGGTGCAATTTAAACTGCCTCTTCCCTCTTTCTCTGCCTTTGTGAGGGGCACAGCAAGTCATTACACCCCGCTTGTTAATGATGGATGGCCCTGCTGGTTCGGCCCAGCGCTCTCTCGAGGGGACAGGGCAGAGATGGGCCGGCAGCAGTGCACAGGCACAGGCCAGCAGGGATCCCCAGTCTGCATCACTGACAACAGCAGCCGACTTTCCTTTCCTCACATCCCTGAGGTTTTAATATTTGTTATGGTGAAGGGAAAGAGCATTTTAGTACTTCATTGACCACGTTCATTGATGCTGCTTCTCTGAGCCATTTGGACCAGAGCAGGAGAGGTGGTGTGAAAGGCAGGGAGATGTAGCAGAAAAGGAGAAGCATCATGTTTTGACTGATGCTATCACCACAGGCTACTGCACTGATAGGAAAGTTAAATAAACCCTTTGGAAAGCTGTAAGATCTCTGCCTGCATTGAAATCCTTTGCTATCACAATTCACTTTGCAGTGTTGTGTCTCCAGGCATGTTTTCTCCGTTTTTTTAGCAGGCATGCTTTGGCCTAAAAAATGGCATAAATGGTCTTTCCCCTCCATACGCATAATGCACACAGACTTTATGTTCATTTATTGTATTGCAATGCACAGATATGTCAGAGACACAATGCTCAATCACAGAATACTTCATTTCTGGTGTGAAGAGTTTTTGTGATTATGACAGAGAAGGTGTCTTGAAATGAGGTTGTGTCCAAAGGGAGAGATTATAAGCAAACACAGTGGGTAAAAGAGAATATAACCTCAGTGTGCACTTACACCCTTAAGGTGAGTCAATAGAATATCTGAGACTATCATATTAATGTTATAAAACAGACAGTGTATTTGCTGCAGGGATCATCCAAGAACTGGGTTCTTATATCTTAAAAAAAAAAAAGAGACTTGAGACACCATCTCAAAGCACAAATTCATTTGTTAACAGGAGCTGCAAGAGAAGGTCCCATTTACTTTATTCATCTGTCTGTGAAGTCATTTTCCCTCCTCTTCTCATTCTAATCCTAAATAGCTTTTCACAGCGACAGGGTCTCAGAAAAGAAATTGACCAGTGATCATCTACTTTTCCCAAAGCTGCCCAGTAATAGCTGAAGCTGTCAGCTAGAATCCAGAAACATGGACATAATCTCACTGCTTTGAATCATATGGACAAGAGACTTGAATCTGAGGAATTCCAGCTTCTGAAACACATATTGGAACTCTTTACCTACGCTACAGAAAAGAAGACAGAAATTGCCTTTCTGCACCTGCTTGACAATCACAATGCTGAATTTTAAAAATAGCTACAAATGATATAATTAGTAATATAGTCTAGCTTTGTTGTTGTTGTTTTGGTCCAATCTATCAATCTAGGTCCTGTATTTAAGTAGTTGCCACTAAAAATAGAGGGCTTTGGATATTGACCTCATATATGAGCTGTATCTAAATGAAAAGATTTGTGGAGGATCAGCTACAGAGTACAAGGCTCTAATTCATTAAGTACAAGGAGTAAGCTACTTGCATCTAAGTATAAGGTGGAGGGTTTTGGTGAAGTCGGAGTTTCTGACATACAAATGCAAGCACTTTCAGTTGATGTGGTTCAAATCCTTGACTATAGTCAGAGGTGAAACAGCAGTGTACCAATAAACAAACAGTGCATTTGTCAATAAATAGAGGTGTTTGGAAGTGTTTCGATGGAACAGTTTCAGCTAAAAGACTGAAATGTTATATGGGAGCATCTCAGTATTGGTAAAAGCCAATGAACCACAGGCAGATGAGTTTTGCTGGGAGAGTTTAAGGGGAACCAGGAGACAAAAGGTCTTTGTCCCAGCAGCAAGCCCTTGGAGGAAGGTCTTCTGGAGCTGGACATCCAAGGCACTTTGGTTCACAACTCAAGGTACAAAAATGTTCCAGAACAAAGCAGACATAAGCTGACACCAAAATAAGGTAAATTAGTCATAAGATTGGGGGTTTTTTTAAATTTTATTTGTAATCAGAACAAAAACAGATATTGAAACCAAGCATTTCCTTTGAATCAGTAGTAGTCTGTTCCAGGCCAGCCGTATGAATTAACCCTTAACACCAACCTACTTCTTTAGCAAACAAAGCTTTTATTTTGTATTGCTTCTGATCAATGTCTTTTCCCCTAAAGGGAAGGCAATATAAATCCAACAAAGGCTGAGAGTTTACTGTGACATCAGTAGCTATTTTTGTCACTACCATCATCACGAAACCCTGCAAACCTTTGTAACTACTTAACTGAAATATTAACAATGTTTTAAGGTAAAGAAGGGGCTCAATGGCTCCAGGATGTAACTCCACCATAAAATGCAGAGAGTTGTGTTTTATTTTGCTTCCAGACACGCAGTTGGTTGTCACCCTGCCACCTCAAGCACCAACATTCACAACCTCAGATAGAGCTTGTGAGGCTAAACTGAGTTTCATGCTGCTAATCTATCCAGGCCCCCTGACCAGGACCCCAAATCTACACAGAGGTCCTGAGTGTGTGTGTGCTCTCCTTCCCAGGACAATTCTGGTGTGGACATATGTTCCCTTCTGCTGTCTGAGCCGTGCAAGTAGAAATAACCAATATAGGGATGAAGTGAATCTCTGGGTGTGTTAATCTCTTGTGCTGCTGAGTAAGTTGCTCCAGAGCTTGTTTGTCAGCCTTGTCTTGGGCTAGAAGACAAGGACTGCAATTGTTTACTTCTTCCTATAGAGAGGGTGAAAGGGGGAAACTCACAGAAAGATTACTTTCTCTGCATTCCCACAGAGGTCAGTCGCAGTCCTACCTTGTAAATTACACAAGTAAAACACTTCCCTGAAGCAAAGTACATTGATTTTGAAAGCTGGCATTTAAGCACAGCAACTTCATGGTTACATTAATTATTTAACACATTTGTTCACCGTGTAGAAAACCAGCAAATTTCAGCTGAACCAGCTAAAGGAAATTTTCTTTTCACAGTCTGCTGGGAAGGAGCTTTGTATAGGCAAGTAAAACATACATTATGCTGTTAAGAATCCAGCCCTCAAATTTCTGTTGTGTCCCAGTTATTAGCCACAGATGTCCAGTAATGATTGCTCTTTGTTCACCAAATTGACTTTTTTTTTTCCCCCCTGTGGGGAAAGGGATGGAGCAATTTGGCTAAAGAAAGTCTCTACGTCCACTTCTTGTTTCCTTGCTGAAAAAAAAATGAAATCTCTTGAAACATGGAGTAGGTTAATTGGAGCAACAACTGTCTTGTTCAGTTAACCAGCTCTGAATTCACCAATAGGTATCCCAGCTGGCACTGGAAGTAATCGCTGGAAGTGTAGGAGTGTGGATATAAGCTAGCCAAAGCTCACAGAACAAAATTCTGCCTGTGATGACTGAATAGACAGCATTATCCTGATGAAGGATTTCTTACAAAATTAATTCAGTGGAACAAAATAGGATATGCACAGTACAAAAAAGGAAAAGCAGAACAATACTAAAATGAAAAGGAGGAGATAATAAAAAAGGAACATTAAGACTTGAATCTACAGAGTCAATAGAATTCAGTTGAATAGCCCATTGTACCTATTCTGCTGTTTAAAAAAAAAAAAAAAGGCAAGCTCTGTTTGGGAAAAGGATTTTATTTTAGCCTGAAGTGACACTCTGAAAGGAAGTTTTCTGACTAAGAATTCACCAGGACTGTGACAGTCACTACTAAAATAAGAAGAAACAATAACATAAACTCCCACTGAAAACACCTACTAGCACAAACAATCTAAACATATTCCCCTATTTAGAGATGCTAACATTTGTGACATCTGGAGCTTGCTGTTACACCTCTAAACATGGCTCTGTAACAGTGGCACATCAATCAGATCCTGCCTCTCCCAAGTCACACCACTTTTCCCCCATACACTCAATGAGATGACAGAACTATCCTGAGCCAGTGAAAACCAACACAGTAATATCTTCTCATTATCTCTTTGCTAAGAGATACCTCCTTTTTTATTTTTCCAGCAACAGAGGGCCAGGTTCTGCTCTGGGCTATACCAGGTTTTTTGCCAGTGTAATTTTAAAGGGGTCAGTTGAATAGTGGAGAGTAAAGTTGAATATCAGTAAGAGTAGTCTTAGGACATGGATAGAAAATCATGTGCTGGATCAGTATGGAAGAGGTTATGACTCTCTCATTTTCCTCTTGACAGCTTTTGATGATACAACTTGACATGGAAGTATTTGTCTACATCAACAAAAGGACCTGTGCTGTATTTAGGGTGTAAACCCTTGACGTGTGCCTTTGATATGAACCTTCCCTAGACACCAAACCTTTCCCTTCCACAGTAGCCTGTGAGTCCCTCAGTCTTCACACCACTGGGGAGCTGTAGTCCAGCTTACTTCCAGCCCCCAGCCCCACCCACAGACCTGCTCATGTCAGCTCCTCCCATTTAAAGCCCCCAGGCAATGATTGCTATACGAGGAGGCCTGCCTGGCTGAGTTTCCATAAAGCAGTGCCAGAGATCATGCTGGCAACCCACACTGTGTAGTAGTATCCATGCAGCACAGACAGCAGTACCTAATTTAGGTACCACAAACGCTGCCAGCAGCCTTAATACTTAAATCCTTTCTGTGTAGGCAGTCCTGAGGTACAGTACTGCAAGTCAGCCTATAATTCCCAGCAACAGCTGAAATAGTGGTCTTGTTTGTTTACAATTAAAATTTAAGAGTAATTCTGGTTAAATGAATACAAATTTATGCCACAATAGTAGCACAAAGCTAATTATACTACTTCTCCAGAACCACAACAAAAATTCCATCTTTTTAAAGAATGGATTTGCCTAACCCTTCTGCACTACCATAATATTTCATAGCAATTGCAATAACCTGTTTTCTGCTGGCAGGGAGTAAGCTCCTTTCTATCAAGGTCATGCAGAAGAAACCCATCTAACACAAAAAAAAAAAGGGAGCAAATTCTAACAAGCACTTTGTATCAGTTGTTGGCATGCGAAGACATAATAATGGTACTTAGGCTGTTAAATTGAAGTGTGTCATTTAAGTAGCATAAAATATCACTCTGACTAAGAGAAATGTAATATCAGGGAATAAAGCAAAAGGAAAATCCTCTAAGTCCTCAAGAACTAAAGCAAATCTGTTCATTATAAGTCAATAAATTTGAACCAAATATCTAACTGCTCTATTAGAGAGACACCAGTGGTAATTCTTAGGCCATACAAGGTGAGATATCTGTGATTAAGTCCACCAGTGCCAAGATCAAAAGAAACTGACAGACATTTAATCACATCACAGACAATATCTGAAGGAGGCTCCTGTTTGCTGTCACAGTTTGCTGAGAGGCTATGTCAGGCTTCTTGGGGAGGTGTCCAAAAGAGAAGTCATGCCTGTTACTGAACAGTGTCCCTGTTTACAGGATGAAGTGTGTGAGGGACAAAGCTGTCAGCAAAGAGAAATTCATAGTGGATGAAATCACACTTGCATTTGCCAGTTTTCTGAATGCAATCTTTGTGAAGAAGTCAGATTTTAATAACACAGATGTTACAGGGGAAGGACATTCTAGTTATATCCTATTTACAGCAATGCGACTAAGATCAGAGTCTGTCTTGAACATCTAAAACTGGAACTTGAATAATTTGGATACAAAGGATCAGAGGGCTTGATAGGAAACAATAAACACTTTTAAGGAATACTTTGCTTTGGTCTTCAGCATCATGTTCAATCAAATAATGCTCTCTTCTACTGAAATGGACTTAGTAATGGGCATTTGTTCATTCCCTGAAGTTTGAAGAGGTTTTTGTTGGTTTACAGTAAATGTTCTTTGTGGGTTGAGGCCACTGATATCTCTTCTGAGAATTACTTGTCTAGAGCCATCCTTAACATTTTTAATGGTTTTTTTTCCTAAGACAGGGTAAAAATAAATGGTCTTATCACAGCAATCCTATTGATTTCTGCAGAGGAAGGGCACCATGATCCTATGTATTACATTAAAGAATAAAATCCTAAGTATATACTGTGTTTCTAGACACAATCAAGCACAATGTGATCCACATTCACACTGAAAAAAGTCATGGCCAAAGCAGAAGAAATACTGACCTAAGCAGGATCATAACTGGAAGCAATATGCTTAAAGAAGGGAAAGAAGGATTGGAGAAACACAGCTGCTGTCTTCTTGATCTGTCATGTTATATCTGTACATTGTCATCCATCAGCAGCGTCACCAGGATATATTAAGTTGTATTTCATTGTTTAAAAGATCTGTCTTCCAGCACTAGAGGAACAGGAAGCATAAGATTATCTACAGGTTTTAAAGTACAAGCTCAAATCCCTTTTGAACATTAGTTTAGTTAAAGACAGGCCATAAAGTTCTGTAATGACAGACCTATTGCTAATTAGCAAGTGCAGTTCCTAAAACACCAGCACAGGATGTTTTTTTTCTTGAATCAGTTACACTTGACACTTGTTTTTTCACAGAAAGTTTTGTTTTGAGATCCTAGCTCAGCCTGTGGTGAGTCATGTAGTTGTGACACCGAACCTGGGGGTTATTAACCCACTCAGATTTTACATATATCAGGTCCTATCACCTCTTTCAGTCAAAAGCTGCTTGAGCTACAGAATGACTTCAAGAAAGGCATTTTTCTCTATCAAGAATGATTCAATACTGGGGACTGGTTGCTAATAGCTCATGCCATTACTTTTAAATGAATAAGGTCCATTTGCACAAGCAAATGTCCCTGCGACCATGCAAAGATTCTTGATTTTTCACAAAACTTATAAAAATTGAAAACTGCTCCCTGATGGAGGGAATATCTTGGTGAAGCCAGTGGCCTCTACAGTCCCTGTTCATTCTAATTATGTGAAACAGAGAAACATGTTTATTAGCTGAGTCATCACGGCCTTCCACCTGATGAACTGAAAAACTTTGATCTCAGGCTGAGCCTGCAACTGCTTTAAAGCTGCCTGGTTATCTGTGAACCAGAATACATGTTATTCCTGAAGTATTGATGTTTGAAAGCCTCAATCTATTCTTCAAAATAAATTCAAGGACAGAAAGAATATTTTTAACAAGATCAGCTTGCACAGACAGCATTTGAAAGGTTGGCACCCCATTCAGCAGCAGTGCACCATATTTTAAGTGAGCATGGAACACTTTAGCTTCACAACATGTCTAATAACTGGGAAAATAAGTATATATAATTTTTCTTTAACCAACTTCAGAAAGTGAAGATCATAAAATTGTTACAGAGTGGCTTGGGTGGAAAGGGACCTTAAAAACTATCTATTTCTAGCACTTCTGCAATGGGAAGGGACAACTTCCACTAGATGACTAAATGCTAAATTTTTTGCTGGTAAGCCTGAAATCACAAAGACTGGCTGATGGAAAGGGAGGAGGCCTGAGGAGCCAGTGTGAGAAGGTAGTGCCTGCACTGGCTGTGCATACACTGCCACCAGACACAGCTGAGGTTTATATAAGAGGTTCACAGATGCCAAAGACTGCCTCAGTGGAAGGTTTGCATAGGAAATTTCTGCTTTGTGCCTGAAAAAAGCTAGCAGAAGCCAGCAAAGAGAGCTAGCAAACACCTTTAGGTTTGTTTCTTCTCTGCAGAAATGAACCTGGCTTTTTTCTGGGATGCAGGTAGAGGGAAGAAAATAAATAATATGCAAAATATTAAACAGAAGTATAAGCCCCAGAGAGTACAGATTTCTACCTGGAATGAAAAACATAAGGACATCACAAGGGTCATGTAACCTGGTGTCTTCAGATGATATTCATTGGTTTGTTGAGAGTGAGGCTCAAAACGTTCCACAATGCACAAAAGGCTCAGAACTACGTCAGGATGGAAGTGTGCCCACAGACCTCATTTACTGTTCAGCATTTGCCATGGAGTGTTGGGACTGATTACCTTATAATTTCTACACAGATAATAGTTTGTATCAGTGAGTTCTACAAATTAATTCATCACAGCTTTAAAGCATTCCTCCTCATCCCTTACCACTTAAAATCACAGGCATTGCCTCCTCCTTCCCAGCTCCCCACACTGTGATTAACTCTGATGGCTACCATCCAGTTCATGACTAGACTGATCACATTTTCATCCTGTCTTCATTTCCCATGCTTATTACTGTGTCAAATAATTGTGGTGTTTCCTGAATTAATATTTTGCCAACAGACAACCCCACAGAACACACATATCCCTAGGCTTTTCTGCACAGAGAGGTGCTGACTACTCAGAAACAAATGGGTTGGGGGGGTGTAAATAAACACAGACATCCAGCTGAGCTTGTGAGTGACTTTGGAAAATTAGGCTATAGATTTAGTCTCTTAGATTCACATTTAGTTGCCTAGCTTTGGATACTATTAAATGTGTTTGCATGGGAGTGTTTCTCTGGAGCTTTTGCAAAACGGGTGCATAAGAGGTAAGATCACATAATGTTTCTTATACTTCTTCCTCATGCTTCTTCATTTGATGAACAACCACAATCCCCAGCTGCCAAGCTGAAGAATCTATCTTCCTTTCACACAGCATCTGCCCGTCTGACATGTTCTTGGGAGCTGCCATATGTACTTATCTCCCGATATTTTGTCTTGGATGCAGTGTTCACTAAAGTCTGCTATGGATTGCTCATCCAGTTTCAGGGCTACAGTTTCCAAACCAAAAGCTCAGGATGCCTCTGAGTATGTCTTTTAATGGAGCGGTACATCACCTTAAATTGATATCAGAGGGTGCCTCCATGTTCAGATGCATTTGCTCATGCATTCCAGCTGCTTCTCAAGCTGAAACACACTTGAAGCATATTTCTGACAGCTCCAGCCTCAGAAACATCTCGGACTAATGGGATTACACTAGCTGAAAGATAGAAAGCAATTCCAAAACAACACCGTTAAACACACCAGAAGAAATTCAGTCATAGGATTATTGTGAAGTTGCCCTACAGAAATTTCAGATGGTTCCTCCTCCTAACCACTCCCCTCCTCACTTTGCTTGGTTAGTAACATCTCCTTGTCAAAGCAGGAAAGCTGGATGGCCTACAGGGGTGAAATGGCAGCAGCTCCCTCGACGTACCCACCTGACTTCATAAAATGAGCATTAGTTAGGGAAATTAGATTTATTCCCCAGTCACTACGGGACTTGGTGAAATGCTTGCTATACGCATTGACTTTGCTACTTTAATCTGGTGATGGTCCAAATGTCGACAATTTGTAGCTAAATAAAATATAAGGGGCAAACCCATGGATCTTTTGATGTATATATTTTAAATTTAATGCAATTATATTGAATTAAAGCTTTTCTCTGGATCTTTTGTATATCTTTTTCCATATTCTTCTAATTTGGGCTGATGGTATTTTATTATTATGCAACAAGGGGGGAAACACTTTGGGTTTGCCTTATCTATTTTTTTAACTGAGATCTGATGACCAAAATGTTGGACAACCTGCCCTATGAGAAAGACTGAAGGAGTTAGGTCTTTTCTCCCTAAGAGAAGGTTCAGAGGGCACCTCAGGGTATTCCAATACTTAGAGGGCAGCTGCAAAGAGGACAGAGGATCTCTTCACAAGGAGCCTTATGGAGAAGGGACAATGGGTGCAAATTTCACTGGGAGAAGTTTCATCTTCACGTAAGAAAGACATTTTTTACAGTTTGCAAGAATAATCACTCACCGGAGCAACTTTTCTAGGGATGTGATAGAGACTCCGTCTCTGGAAGTTTTTGAGATGTATTTGTTCAGAGTGCCTAATAATGTCATCTAGTCTCCCTTTCCCCCAAAAGGTTAGATCAGTTCATCTTTCAAGGTCCTTTCCAACCTGGAAAAAAGTTCTGTGATCCTTATAATCTGTTCTGATAGAGTTTCACAGCTGAAACTGCAGCAGTTTGCCACAGATATTTTCAAAAATACTGTGAGACTGGGAAGAAACAGTTTCCTCACGGAACCCAGATAATGTCACACACCTGGGACTCTAAGAAGGACTAAATACATTGTACCTGCTGTTGAGATGCAAGTTGAAGTACACCATTAGCTTGGTTTGTATTTTTTTCCTAGCTGCTGTGAAAAAGTTGAAGAAAGTAGTTGTTGGCATTTTCTGTATAGCAGAATGGGAAAGTGTGACTCACAAAGTAGGACTCAAATCTCTTCTACAATAAAGGGATAGATCATGACAGGGGATCTTCATTCCTTCAAAAGAGGACAAGCATGTCGTCCAATATAGAACAACTTTAAATTCCAGCTCTCTGGGGTCAAGGAAGAAGCTGGCAAGGAATTAAGAGCTGAGAGTATGGCTGAGGCACTCTTCCTGAGCACAGTTGTTGGAACAGTGCTGTTTTAACATCAAGACATCTGCACAGCATATTTTGAAAGTGTTCTAAAAGGTTCTTTCTCATTATTACTATTTTTTCTGGCTCTTGTCATCTCCAGAAATAAGTAATTATGGGACTACTTGCAATGCTTTTTCTCTAGCATGACTGGAAACAAAAAAAATGGGTAATCAACATAAAAGACTTCTATTCTTCCCCCACCTTCCCAGAAGACTGACTTAGTAAATGTGATTCCTCGTATTTTTACAAGCCTGTTAGAACTGGACCTGTTTCTGAACTTTCTGGTCTTCTATATTCATTTAAAAATTCCAAACAACCCAAATTTCCTGTAAGCTGAAAATGATACTGCTTGTTGGTTTGAATTGCAGGCATTGAGCTTTCAGCACTTGGCTGAAGCACATCAAGGTCAGGGTGAAGAAGGCCTCTGAAAGGTTGTTACACTTTTAATAAGCACCTACCAGTCATGCATACTTCTCATTCCTTTGCACCTGTTCCCAGCTGGAAGTGAAGGTCACTTCTATTACCAGACAAGTTTAGCTAGTAGAGATAAAGGGGAAAAGGATCTGCTACCTATGCCCCAGAAGGGAAGCGGCTGTGCACGTTTGCTGGAGAGTGGAATTCATTAGATGTGCTGCTGCTGGGAGCTTCTAAGAAACTGAACAAATCACTGAGCCCTCACTTTCTGTTTACAAAGGTTTGACTCAGACAAAAGTACAACAAGCAACTAGTTTTTCAGCAGATGAAGACCAACTGGTTCAGGGCTATCTGAAGAATTAAACTCTGTATGACTGAAACTAAAGATGGCATCAGAATCTCACCATATTTATTTCAATTTGAAATTTTCATAGGTAGTATATTGTATATTGAGAATAAAAAAGACCTCTCTCTGAAATCTCTAGAACTTTGCAAACTGATGTATCAGAGATACAGAACAGCACCATTCACAAGTGTGATTATTAATAAATATATTTTCCAAAGCAGATTAAGCCTCCAGTCAAATCATGCAAAAATCCAAAGGCTAACTTTTTGTTCTAAAGTTAATGATGACTACTATAAGCCAAGTAATATCATGTAGATAGATATTCTGTATAATATTGCAAGTTCTCATCATTGTTTCACAAATCTCATTATTTTTCTTCCTTTATAAACCACGTCTCTTTGAGTCAGGATGATGTGGAGTGATTTCATATTTCATTCGGTTCATTTTATCTTAAAAGCAGACAACTACACAGAAAAGAAATTTTAAACATAATAAATAATAGCAGCACTTGCAGAAGTAATACCTATATGAGCTCAATGGGATCAAGGAAAAGGTCTCACTATTCTCAGATGACGGATTGTGAATTAATAATTTTTAAATATCTTTAGGTATTAGTATAAAAGTAATTACATTTTTAAATCTGCTAAAAGGTTAAAGAAGAATTTAAAGGATATAGTCCTTGAAGGAAAAATCCCTTAATGAATTTGGTAGAAATAAGTTAGTTTTTGCTAGGAAAGGATTAAAAAAATAAATCCTTGTAATATTTTCTTGTCTCTAAAGGCAGGAAGAACTGACATAAAAAATAAAGATTATGTAAAAAATGCTAATGTAGTAAACATTTTTCCTCAGGTCAGGGAATGACAGAAGTTTCCTTAATTTGGACACCTTGACTATAAGCACTATGTTTTAGTCTTTGTTTACACAGTTGCAAACTTTTACATCACCCTGCTTTATTCAGTCAGTTTTTAGGGCAGAACAGTGTTCACTGAAGGAGCTGACAGATATTGTCTTTTATGAGTTCTTCTGCCTTCCCTTCATCCATGTGGTACCCTCTGACACTCGCATTGCACAGTGACAACTCTAATTCAGGTTCCCTCCACTCTGCCCTATGCAACAGACTCCATCAATGGAGGGCAAATCCTATGATGCAAAATTGGTTCTCTGCTGAGTAAGTAAGAGAGGTAGCACCTACTGGGAATCATGGGACCACCAAAGCATCACTGGATGCACAATCAGGCCTTGCAAGGCAGGGAGGCGACATCGAATCTTCAAAATCCTTGAAATTATTTATTTCCGTAATGCTGAAATGATTCAACCTATGACAGTTTATCTATAAAAGTATTTCAGTTTTAAACTTTATGTCCTGATTCAGGAATAAAAATATTTTTATGTGTTCGCAAAGCAAAAATTGTGATGTCTTTGCAGTTCTAAATCTAACCCATCTTTTCATCCTGTTCTTCTCAACATTATTGTATATAAATTTATCACCAATTAATAGCCAGCCACAGAGATGCCCAAAGCTTCCATGAGCTTTCAAAAAGATAAAGTCTGAAGGGAAGAAAACAGTGTTATCTTCATATTGCAGATTGGCAACTAAGGCACAAAAAGATTAAGTGGCATGCCTAAGTTTATCCAAGAAGCTTTTAGTAGGCCCAGAAATCGAATCTGAAGTTGTTCTTGCAACCATCAAATCTTTTGGAAGTATTGCTAGTTTTGCAGAATATTCCTTTTGTATCTTGTTAAAAGTCTTTAGAACAGTCTTCCCACTTTCTGATTTCTCATCCTCAAGGCGTGTTTTGTTCTTAATTTCAGGAACTGAAAACAACAACACCAATCATATGAATGAAACTGCAAAGAAAAAAAGAGGTATAATAATTTGCAGTATTTCTTCTTACATAATGAATGGGGGTTACAAGGTGTGTATTTCCTGTTTGTTCAGAGAGTTCAGGGATTAAAAATAAACTCTCCTGTAAATGCTATGCTTACAAACTACCTTGAGTCAGCATGTACCCCATGTCTGGGTGGGCCGTTTCATTATTCTAAACAAAGCCATATATTCTGTAAAGGGAAATCAAGAACAAGGAGTGATACTTCTGGGGTCATTGGATTAAAACATACTTTTTGCAAAACTTCTTTAGCACCACTGTCTTGAAATGGTCCCTTCTGGAAAGGTAGGAAGGAGCTCCTTTGACCTGTAGGACCAAGTGATCATATTTCTTCCCTTAAAAGCAGCAGCAAGGGAATGCTCTCCTTTCCCACACACCAGGGTGGAGGCAGAGAGTGAACTGGTTGCAGCTGCCTCATCCTCTCTGCCACGCATAAGCTCAAAGCCAGGAGCTGAGCTGACCTGGGGGCAATATTCCTTTACTGTCCTTCTGCAAGGATACATAATCCTCACCTAGCTGTTGTGCTTGGGTTTATACAGTTGTAGAAATGTGCTGTTGAAGTTGAGACACATGCTCAGAGGGAAAAAAAGCTTAATGAATATTAAAAGCAGGTAATTAATTTTTCCTCTATGTTACTCCCAAGCAGATTTTATGGAACATCCATGTAAATTATGCATAACAGCTTTATGAACTGAACTTTCCATTTGTACGGCAGGCAAGAGGCACCTTCTTTTTATCAGCCTGTGGGGATTCTGTTTATGCTTTGGAGCAGATAGATACAAATTCTGCAATATTTCTAGAAATGTTTTGTTTTCCTTTCAAACAAGGAAACCTTTTCTTATAGGTGAAAGTCTTGGGATAGATGATTTTATTAATCTTTAAATTATGCAGAGGCTGAAATGGGAAAATCAAAGCCTGATTTGCTGACCTGTACTCTTTGTTGAAAAGATTACCTATTACTCAGAAAACTTAATTTAAATATGGCACAGGGTTGTTGCGGGTAGAGAATGTAACAAGGCAAAACAGAATCCTTGTTCCAAAAGAATCTTTTATTCATTTTATTTATCATCTTCTCACTAAGGATAAAGAGGGGACTATTTTTGATCTTTTTTCAACTTTACACAAAAAATTAACAAGCCAGCTCTGCTCCTAAGAAGTAATAGATATTTTTCTACAAGTTATTAAATGTTAACATTGCATTTGTATGTGCCCACAAAAGCATTTTTATAGAAGACAGTACCTTGTTATTAGCCCTTCAGAAGGAGCAAAGCTAGTACATTGTAAATCCCCCTTGGGACACCAGGTCCAGGCTGCCTGGAAGCACTGTATTGGATCTTTTCTTCTCCCTGGGAGTCTGAGGCAGACATATGGTATGTACCAGCATATTGTGAAGAAGAAACAAAACCTCCCTCTCATCAAAGTGCACGTCAAACTTGAGTGGAGAGTGCTTCCTGGAAAATGGGCTAAACATAACAGAAGCCCATTTATCTTCCATTTGATCCTGACTGCAGCTGGGATCTATATCCATTACCACAATGCCTTAGTCACTTTGAGGCTCTGCTAATAGTGTAACTCGTGTCACCTCCCAAATGACAGCACAAGGCTCTCTGAATAGTTGAGGTGACACACTGCCAAAGTCCCCCACGTAAAAAGTACTGTAAATCTGTCCATTCCCTCCTGGCAAGGGATGATTTCTACAGTCTGTTTCTAAGTCTCATATTATCTTCTACCTCCCTTCTTCAACGAGAAGACTTTTTGGCTCTCCAGCATGTGCCTTTTCAATACTTTTTAACATTCTGAGAAATACAAATTAGTTCCAATTTTTAAACTTTTGAAATTACAAAATTGACACCAGCTCCAATACTTGTGTATGAGAGGGAGGGAAAGTGGAAAGGGAACAATAAGGTTTCAGTAACACCACATGCATTATCCTGTCTTCTCAGCTTCTCTCATTTAGAGAATATAAACATAGTTTTATATTTAAATAATGAACAACACAAACATCATAATATTTCTTCCCTTTTTAAAAAATCCTAAGACAAATTTTGAAGGATGTTTAGTTTGGGTAGCTGAACTATAACAAGACATGTACTTACAGGCTTTTTGCATAAGAGCACTGAGCAACCAAGAAATATGATTCTCACTGCACTGGGGGACAGGACAAGGTTGTGTCTATGTTGTTTTCATCTGATGACAGTGGTTATGCAAGGTTTTGTGCCAGGAATGGAACTCAAAAACTCTCAAGACTGAGGGCAACTTGCCAACTACATAACCTGGGCTCCCTATGGACACTCCACACAGATGCTCCTCCTGAGCTGGGTCAGACCATAAGTAAAGCTTATGCACAGCTGTGTGCATCTGCTCCCAGACATATTCCCTTGATGTGATTTTGGCAATGTGAAAAGACTTGAAAAGCCAGGCATGATTTGAGAATATAGCTGGAGCACTGTAAGAAGTTACAATCATCATAAAAGCTATGACTTTACCTATCCACATCCTTACAGAAATTCAAGTTTTAAGAAAGGTTTTCAGGTTAAAAAATGAAGAGTTAGAAACAATTGGAAAAGCAGAAAAGCTAGGATGTAAAATATCATTTGCTGTTTGTGCTTAGATCACTGCTAAATGACTTACCTACATAAAATACCTAGAATTTTCCTGCAAATTGTTTTTACAGCTATTGGAGAAAAATAAATAAAATAATTACCTGTAATTAGCATGCCATTTTAAAGGTTAATTTGTTAGAAAAGTTATCCAAATGATGCTTGTGAAAATTAGATGCATGAATCGAGTTAATATCCATTGTAGGAATCATGTAAGAGATATTTATCAAAAATTTTCCCCAAAGGCTATTAAAGTCTTTGTGTCAAGACCCTTGATTAGCTTGTAAGTGCCAAATTTTATATGCACAAACATAATATATAAACCTGAAGATGTGAGTAATATTTATAAGTAGGCTTTCAAATGTGCAATTCAGAGATGTTCTGTCATTACACAGTATGCATATTATACATAATGTAGAAAAAAATACTTTGATGACATAACTTTGCAATGAAATGGAGCATTTCTGCACTGATGAACATACTGGATATAAGTTTCCCCAAATATACTGGATTTTTCTGAAAAGAGAAGCTATATTACTCTCTAGAGAGTCATTGATTTCTGCTGCATAGAGCCCATGGCTTGAAATCGCTGCTATTCCTGAAGTAAATGCTGACCTGACTCACTCATACTGTTAATTTTTAAATTCTGGCATTTGAGTCTAAATGTTCAAAGTAGGATACAATTCCAGAGGTGAGTCGCACTTTCCATTCAGGTGAATTCATCCTCTTGCAGTGCTTATGTACATGAACTCAAGAGTGTCTCTGTACACTTCTTTTGACAAGCAGAATTGGAGGTTGGGAAGTCTGTGGCTTCATTCTGTGCCTACAGATCTCAAACTAAAGAAGTATATAAGGTTTATGACTTAAAATATTTCTCATATTCTCTTCTTCTCCACAAATTTAGACTGTATTGCATTAATGGTATAGATGAATAGTAGCATGGTAATTTTTCACAAAAGTTTTGTGTGTGTGTGTGTGTGTGTGTGTGTGTGTGTATGAAAATGCTTCTCACAGATACCAAAATTATACAGTTTAACCTAGCAATAGCAGCCAAAAGGAAAATGGTGAAACTCCAGTCCTGAGATAAACAGACTCAGTAATTCAGAAATATTTTATTTCTATTCCCTTGTAATAATAGCTGAGCAAATGTAGGGCTGCATTCACACATACTGCCAACGTAGACAGGTTTATTTAGCCAAGAGCATTGTAGCTTGATCAGTCTGAGTCTCAGAGCCCAAATTCAGGGTTTAACTCTGTCTGCAGAGTACTTTTCTCAGGTTATTACCTCCTGCTAGATGCTGTCAATGCCAGTGCCATAGTGCAGAGAACACAGAGTTGTGTTGCCCTTCTGTGGTGTACTGCCATGCGTTACAGTCAGTGACTCTAAAGGGTAAAATCACTGGAACATCATGGGAATTTGAATTCCAACCTACTTACTCCATGAGCCACAGAAGGAAATGGAAAACTTTCCTGGACACAGGACCTCACTCAGTTTTTGCAGAGGAAAATCTGAACTTATGTCTCTCTGTAAGTTAATTGGCTAATCATAAAAGCAGTGCAGAAGTTATAGACATTATGAATGGGGATCTTCATTTCTCTGTTATTTATTACCAGTTTCAAAAGAGAATACCTTTTTTTGTTTGTTTTTCTGAGGTTAAAAACATGATGAAAATAACTAAAATGGTTTTGTTTTTACTACAACCAAACATTTTTCTCCTTTTTTGCCACTGAAACAAAAAAATAAATTATTTTCTCACTTCTAGTTAATGAATCTCTTAGTGGATTATGAAAATTGCCAGCAAAATTAGCTGCATTTCTCAGTGTATGATATGGACAGGATGGCATGTAAACAGAATTATTTCTTCCTCCTTGAGGTGAGGTTTGAAGCATATTAGCAGATGCTGGGTGTAAGTTTGTATCATCATTTTTCATGTTATAACCACCTCCCCTTTGAAAAAAGCAAGGTTTAATTTGGCAGAACTGTCAATCTAGCAGGTTTCATGAACACTAAATGATTTTAATTGATTCTTTGTTTTGGGGTTTTTCAGCATCTAAGATAATAGAAATTTCCAAGATCTAAACCAACCGTGGTTCAATAGCATACGACTTTCAACTGGACTACAGGGCAGTTCTTGTTTTATCTAAGTTAGTTCATGCCTGGCTGCTCAATTTCCTAGCGGAAGTAATGTGTAATAAAAAGGAATTAAACAAAAAGTTAATGTCTTCTGATGGCAATAAGTGTTAGAAAATAATATTCTTGATAGGAAAGGAAATATATTACAGTTTGCTTCTACTGGCAGAAATAAGATTTCAATTAATATATAATTAGTTATCCGTTAAGATAATCATATATCTGGCTTTTGAGTCTGTTTAAATAGAAGTAGAGTATGTCTCTAAAATTAAATGAAGCAAAATCAGCTTCACAAATAAATCCTGCAGAATATCTTCAAATTCTTATCTAATAACTGATGTATGCAGACAGTAGACATTTTTGGCTAACTAATCGCTGAATGGAGTAAGTACAAAAAGAGGCAATGTATCTTTTTCATTCTTTAAAAAGAGATAAGGTCATGAAACACTAATTATTAGAATGTTTTAACGAGTTTCAACCAGAGAAATCACACAATGTGATTTCCACTATTCAGAAGTGCCATTTGTACACACTTAATGAGAATGCCAATATACAGATGGCTTATTGTTGAAACACTGGAATTCACAGTTGATGCAAAACCGTTTTCTTAAATTAAAAAAGAAAAATAAAAAAATGCAGCCTCTAGATGAAGGACATGAACATACAAATGGTTTTTAATCCCCTCCACTCAGTACTTTCAACCACATCTAGCATGCAGCATGAAGCTTGGTGCCCTTCAATATAGAGCAGACATTCATGGATTGGCAGGAGATAAGTGAGGGGCCACCAAGCTGATTTATGCTGGAGCAGTTGCCCTGTCAGGAGAGACTGAGAGATCCAGCCTGGCTCATCCCAGAAGAAAGATGGATCTGTACAAATCCAACAGCAGCTTCAAGTCCCTTCAGGAAGGCAGCTGAGAAGGAGCCAGGCTCTTCAGCTGTGCACGGCAATAGGGTGAAGAACAATGAGCACGAGCTGAAATGAGGCAATCAGACTAGATATCAGAAAAGTCATTTTGCTCATGAGGACAGCAGTCACTGGCACAGGCTGCTCAGAGATGTTGTCCAATCTCTGTCCTTGGATATTTTCCAGATCTGACTGTGCAAAGCCTCTTGAGATCCTTTCCTGCTTCTATTATTCCATAACCCTCTATGAACCTGGATAAAGCCACTTGGTGGTCAAATCCTATTAGAGATCAATAGCCAAAATAATTTTCAAATCAAATAATAAATCAACTAAGAAACAAACATTTTCAGTGAAGGAACCATTAATCCATTTACCTGCTAAGACTTTGCACTTAGCTTTTTATCATTTTACTCTTACTCTAAATTTTAGTGGCATCATATAAGTTGATAAACCTCCAGACGTCCCTTCCAGCCTGAATTTTCATGCAATTATGACTATTTTCTTTTGTCACCTATGGTCTATAAAATGCATGCATGGTTGGAATCTGGTGGAATCTCATAGCTATGCTCACATAAAGGCTGTCTGGAATGCTTTCCACAGTCCAGTTCGCAGAAATCCTGTCAGAAACTTGTCACAAGACTTAATAAGCAAATTAGTGGGGCAGAAGCAGCAGTCAGCCACTAACCAGTGGCCATTCAGCAGTGAAACACAATGTGCTTTCTTCTGGTTTGCACTACCTATTTCAGAACAGGTTTTTCAAGAGTGATGCCTCGCACCATGTAAGAGTATATAAAGTCAATTTTATTCTCCAGGAGCTAGAACATGCTGAAGTTCTCCCTAATTTATACTTTAAAAAGTCTATATTATATAAATATGGATATATTAAACATATTTAAATCAAAAAATTTATTCGACCCATATATGATCTGAGAGCATTAACCTTAGACTCTCCTACCCTTTGTAACAAATGCAATGATTCTATCAAGGAACTCACCCAGACAGCACATAAATGGGACAGTCAAGCAAATTTCACCTGATTGTGACTTAGGCATTAAGACTTTTCCCTCTAAACTACCATGGAAGAAATATACTAACAGGCATGTTTTCCACCTTTTCTGCCTTGCTAAGACACAAACTTGAAAAAAAATTATCCTTTTTTACTATTATAACTCACTTCCTACCAGCAATTTAGAAGCTTTCCCTGACACATAACGAAAAAAATACACTAATTTGCTAACTGTAAAGGTACCTACTTTGTTTTTATTATGAAAACAGTAATTTAGAACTACAGTCTTCAAAACACAGTTCAGGAAGAGATGTGTAGAGAGACAGCTCCCAGCAGGTGTGAAAAAAGTATGTGCCCTCACTACATTAGACCTATATGAAAAATGCATATGCCATTTATTATCAAGACTATCAAATAAGAATGGCCCAGTTGCAGACAGCTTGAAGGTATAATCTCATACATAACAGAATCACATGAGCAAATGCACTAAAGGAGACAAACCTTTTCAAAGACATCCATGATGTCTGCTGCAGCCTTAGATGATCTGAAAGAGAGCACTCTGCATGCACAGCGTCCCAGAGGAACATGATCCATCTGCCCCAAGCAGTAACTCTCCCATATGTTCCAATATATACACATAATGGGCAAACTAATGTGTGAAAATCAAGCCAACTATGACCTTAATATGACATTTGCTGCCATCCCTACTCCAAAAAAAATGAGGTTTTTTCCTCTACATCTTCCTCTGTACTCTCTTGCATATGATATTTTTTTGTACAAGTTATGTGATAAAAGAAACAGGCAAGTGTTTCCTGCTATGCTCTACTAAAGAATTGTAAAATATATTATCTTGTTTGTAAGTAATTTGCAGGGGGTTTTTGTACTCAGCTGCAGAAATACAAAATGGAAAAAAAAAAATCCCATTTGTATCATAAATACTAGCACAGAAGCACACACACAGAGTCCTAAACAGTAAATTCAATATTAAAGAGAAAAGAGCTATTAAAGAAAGTCTTACAGTACTGGTACGCTGCTACCACTTTCTTTATCTCCACTGCCTTCTGCATCCTGAATAGTGGTCTTATTTACCTACATCTTAATCCCTGATTTCTGAGAAATCCTGATCAAAATTGCTATCCATTTGACTGAAGAGATCTTTTAGGAATTTGTCACTACATCGCCTAAATTAGCAGGGACATTGCTATCTGAGCAAGAAGTTCCTCAGCCATACAACACTAAGCACTTCATTTTGTCTCTGAAGTGTTTTCAGGCATGGTTACCTACAACAAAGAATTCCCATGGATGTGCAAAAAAACCAAAAGATATGAAGAGTTTTGTTGAGGGAAAAAAAAGGACTTTTCCAGGCCATATTCATTCCAAAGAGCTTAGAAATGTTTTCTAGATTCTAGGAAAAGAAAAATGATTTTTTTTTCCTTTGCCTGGCTTTAGTCTAACATCCAAGGCTGTTCTTTTCTGCACTGTTTAGATAGCACTGATCACATTGGTGTTAAGAACTACAAAAAAAATTCAGCACAAAATGGCCACAATCCCATGATCTACTGGCATTATACCACTCATGGTTTTCTTTTCACAAAATATTTTTACCTGAAAAACACTTAATGAGAAAAACAGCACTTCATGAAAAAAAAACAATAAATGGTTTCTACATCCAGTTCATATTTTTGAACTGAATATTGAAAATAATATTTAGCACCTTAAATCAATGCTGAAGCTGTACTCCAATCGTTTGCGAACTAGTATCAGTTGTGATGACCCAGATAATATGTTAATCCATGACCTTTGCAGAAATGGCATATAAAAAGCAGAAACAGGTAGAGATTTTTGCAGTCAGAATCAACTGAGGAAGTTACAGAGTTTGGTCACCAGATAATGTCTTTTGCAAGTAATTTTCAATAAAATGCAAAATAAGTCCAGGGTTTGGTGCTAAGGAGCTGTTACTGTTTACTTAAGGAGTTTTTTGTTGACTTTTCTGCTCCCCATGAGCTTTCTTGGACTAGAAAATTATTCTCCTACTCAAACTGCATGACATTTCTAAGAAACAACATATGGCATCCATTATTTTATCAAAGCTGTGTGCTTGTGGCAGTGGCAAGGCCACTAGGCTGAGGCGCCAAGTTTTGCTTGTTTTAAAATATTGCTGCTATCAGCTCTGTGCTGTTAAGAGCATAGGTGTACTAGGATTTCCAGGTAATATCTTTTCAGACCTGGTAAGGCCTGTAAAAGGATGATGCGAAGTGGTTTGGGTACTGTAAAAAACTTTACAGTGCAAAACGACATGACATTCCCTTCTCTCTGCATTTTGCAATCTCCCATGACAGCCAGTACACTGGGAATCAAAGAATGAACAAATCCCACTCCTCCATTCTCCCCTTCTCTCATACTTGGACACCCAACAGAGCTTTCTGGACATCTGGCACTAGTTCTGACAAACTGCAACAACACATGTTGAGATCCATGGCACAACACATAGTAACTCTGAAGCATTTTGGATAAACTTACAGTCGCTTAACATACCACGCGAGTTGCAAAGTAAACTTTTCTATGTACATCTAGGAAATCTTAAAACATGGGCAGATGGTGCTGTGCAATATACAGAAGTGCAGTAAGGACTGATGCATTCTGGATGGATCCAGGTATTTCTCCCTCTTGGTATCTCCCACGCCTTCCTATTTTTATCCAGGACTTCTCTCAGTCATCGAAACCAGACTCCACAATGGAATAGGTGCAGAGTAATATATGGGAGACAATACAGAGACCTTCCACAGCATAACCTTCCTTGAGAGTGAAGTGATTTTTAAAGGGAAATTTTATCTTGCAGGTAAGAATTTTCCTCCCAGGCTGTTCCCAGGCAGTACAATAAGGTGTTTGGCTCACCACGGTCAGAAGCAGAATGCCGCAAACTGACCCCAATTTCAAAGGTTTTTTAGAACTCAAATACTTTATTTCTATAACAGTGTTCTTATAAAATATTCTATGGGATTCCACTAATTGACCCCAATGGAGAAGTCGTTCCCAGGGCTTAGTTCTCACTAGCAGATACTTTTTGTTTCAGCCGAATGTGTTGGCAAACCATGCAAACCTCTGTAACATTATCTAAGTATTTTTAGATTAATGGGACAAAGGCAAGCTTATTAATAACACATCATCTTGCATGTCAGCAGCATGTTCCCATGGAGGAGGCTGAGGCATCTGACAAAGTATTGCAGAAAGCTGCTGTCTGTCCAAACACATTCAAGGTAGGATGCCTTGGGGAGGCAGGGAAGGCAAACATCTGCAGTCCACAGTGGGATGTTGTTTATTTTCCCAGAGGCAGCAGCAGCAGCACCTGCTGAAGAACCAACATCCTGCTCTTCTAGTGGCAAAACACAGGCCTGAGTGTGGCTGGAGAGGGTTAGCATGGTGCCATGGTTTAACCCCAGCCAAGCAGGAGCTGAACCTACCTGGCATGGCAGGAGACTGGAGGACTCAGCCAAACCTGTCCTCTAACTGCTGTTGTTTTGAATTTCAGGGTAAAGAAAATTCCTTGCCTTATGTCAAGGGTTGATCTGAGCTGGCATCCATTGGAAGGCTACTGGATTTGTGAATATAAATAGAATAATTTTGCTCCTTCCCACTCACATTACCCAGATGAAGGCCAGCAGATGTACCTCCCTCCAACCACACTCTTCTGGTGAATAAGAGAGTCCTGTTTCCCTATTCACATAATTGGTTCCCCTCACTGACTGGTGCTCTAAACTTCCCTCATCAACTATGACCAGTCAGATTCCGAAGAAAATTGTGAAAAAATGCAGTCAACAAGTGAACTCTTTCTGCAGTAGCAGATAAAGAATATTAGACAATCTACATGTGACAACAGCTAAGCATTGCATGTGCCACTGGAAAGTGTATGAAGATGTCTGGAATGTGTGTACTCACCTGAGTAAGACAAGGGTAGTCTGCATTTCTGACTTCAGCATTGGACAGCCATGAGAAATGACCTTCCACCTTTCCACACCCAGGAGGCTTCAATAGATTGTTGCACTCTTTTTGCAAGAAAGTATATTTGGTTAAAGAAGTGTCCTTCTGTGCATGGAATACTCCTTTAAGAAACTATCTATTTCCTTTTATGTACCAGAAACTGAGGATGAACTTTTGGAGACTCAAGGACTTTAAGTTATGTGGAACCAAGAGATTGGTTAATCATAAATAGTTTTTGTTCATACATCCTTACCATGACAGGCTAAAGTTATCAAGCAACACCTGATGATCTATTCTATATTTCATTAACTCCTTTTTCCCTCTCGCAGAGAAAGCCTTTCCTTTTTCCAAATGGTCTATTTAGGAATATTGTTCAGCCATCATTCCACATCCCAAAATAAGCATGTTCCCCACCACAAACTTTTTTTTTTTTTTCAGAGTGGGTGCATAGGTTTTCAAATTTATTCCAGTCACAAGGGGCTTTTACAGATTACAGCCAATATTTCTGCTGAACTAGAGACAACGTAGTCCAACCAATACTCCCCTCTTAAGAACCATTCATGCCCTCGAGCAACCTAGACCAGGGTAATGCATTCCATGTGTTCCTAGGTTGCATCCAGACAGTCATATAAAAATTAGGAATGTAGGACTGTCTCTCCTTTTTTCTTTTTTTTTAATAGGTCAAAACACAATACAGGGGAATATTTATACCTATGTGTCTCTATATTATTTGAATTAGGTAAAAGATTACTGCTCAATCTTGCTAAGGTAACCTTGGCACATGCACATCTGAGCAAAGATTCCTATGATGTATCAACTGCTGGCTCTTTGTTTAGCAAACATGAAACATGCTTTGAGGGACTTTGTGCTGATCCTGAAGATACAAGTTTAACAGATGAAAACACAGGGGTGTCATATTCTGTGGAGATCAAATTTAAAGTAATTCAGTGTATCTCAGGCTCATGTTCTTATATTATTATCTTGTTGTGATGTATCTGATTAATATCTGTGCTGGCATCATATTTTTGTTACAGCTCTGTGAGTGCATGGGGATTCCTGACAAGATCTTCTATTTCAATACCTCCTCGGTGTTTCCAGTGTCAGCAGCAATAGGACACACATCTTTCACAGAGGCAAAAGCTCCTTTTGCAACTCTCAAGAGTGAATTACCCACATCAACCACTTTCCTATCAGCAAACTAAGGGAGCCATGCATGTATTGGTTAACTCACAACACACACCAAACACCTGAAGCTCCCTGGCAAGGGTTTTCATGGATACTGCTGGATATGTTTCCCTTATTTCCACAGCCCATTGCAATAAGGTTTATTCCAGTGTTGTAAATGTAAGTTGCTCTATTCCAAAACAAATATAGGTTGTTCCAATTTTCTACATATAAATTACCTCTTCTTATATGCAAGATATACAAGAATGCTAGCTTTTCTTAGATACACAAGTATGATGTCTCATTCAACCAAAAGGCTAAAGCTCTTGCACTTAAAAAAAAAAAAAAAAAAAACGAGATAAACACACACACACAAAAAAAAGGTCTTTAAAAAGTTTTTCCACATTTGCATTTCTTAGAAATTTTGGATTCTAGGAAAAATAATATAAGGACTGCTTTTATTAAATTTTGGTGTTCTAAATATCAGAAATCTCTCAGGAAACCCTTTAAGGCATTGCAAGACATCAGAAAAAGCATATTGAAGTGTGTCAGATTAGGTGTCCAAACTTTGTCTGTCTTGAGCTCTGAAATTTTTGAGGTGTGAGTAACCACTGATATCTGTCCTGATGTTATTTCATTGCATTTACTCAGCAATGACTTGTATCTTTCTGCAGCATCAGCAACAACAAAAAGTACTTTTGACAGTATTTTGGAAGTCCCAGCAGCCAGGGTCATGCTGTTCAGTGAGAGACTCCATTGCTATATTGGAAAGTACAATAACCATCTGCCTCCAAAGAAAACAGTGACCTGCAGAGTGCCAGCAATCTCATATTGTTACAGCTTGGAGCACTCCACCCTTATGGGATGCACCAGGTCTGAGCTGCAGAAGGGTGGGAGTGAGCTCACTGTGCACGAAGCGAGGCTCTCGTCAACAAGAGGCCAAAGTGAGGCAGAGAATCCTACACAGGAAAGCCAACAAAATATGTACGCTTCCTCCTTTCCAAAAGCCAAGCTATGGCAGATTTTTCTCATGGGTACTGCATCTCAACCATTAGCAATGCAAGCCTTTGGGATAAGGGCCTCATGAGAAGGAGAAAGATTCCAATTGTTCTGGAAAGAGTACATTATGTGGCCTGATTAAATAAAAAGCTGTGCCACAGCTTTTGGGCCAAGACAAATGGCAGCTTGAGAAGTTTGTGATTAAATTGCAGCTTAGGAATTTGTTCCCAACCATCAATTATTTAATACTCACAGCCTGGAGAAATATGAAACATTTCAATCATGCTTCTAGCTAGAAATAAGCAGTCCATTAAAGCAGATATTTTCAAAAGGGGTGGAGTTCAAAGGAAACTCTTAAGGGAAAGTGTTATAATTACTATCAAAATGGCAACTGCACATCAACAGCAAAGGGGAAAAGGTTTCCTTAATATGCAAGAACTAATTTGAGCATGTGCAAAGCAGGGAGAGACAGATGGCTTCTATCACCACAAATAGAATAAACTGGCAAAAGTTATCACCTACAGAGACTGATGGATTCAAAATTAACTGATATCTTTCACATATAGTAACTCTAAGAGTGAGCAGATAGTCATTTCATGCAAAAATAAGTCTCCCAGACAGCAAGGCTAGTAGCTTTGTTAGCAGAACACTGAGCAAGATTCCAGAGATGCCTCACAGTGTTACAGCGATCTTCTATGTGATTTCATGTGTGATGCAATACAGGGATACATTATCAGAGCCATCAAAGAGTGAAAAACTGACTTTAAAATCTCTAGCTCCTGAACCACGTCATAAAGCCAGAAAGGAGATTTGGAGTTGGAGCTTTTTTGCCAATCATAGGTGTTGGCACATTATACACCCTTAAATGTTGAAAAATATTCCATTGTAGTTGCATATTATTTAGCTGGATGGATCATCAGACATTTTTACCTACACAATAAATGGACACAAAAGCAGAATAATAGTACTAGAATTTTTTTCTGACAAGGATGGTTTTCATATCACTTAATAGAGATGCATTAATATACAGTAGAGAACCATTTATTCCTCTAAATATTCAGGGAAAAAAATGGGCACAGTATTTTGCTAAGCATCTAATAATAATGTTATTCACATAGGGAACGAAAAATTGACAACCTTTATCTGTAACAACCACTCATTTCTGACAATAAGTAAGAAATAACCTAAAAAAAAGAGATACATTTTAGCATCAGTATTCAGCAGCAAAGTATAAACATTTTCAAAACAAAATATACTTAGGGGATGATTTGAGCCAGTCTTTATCCAAGCTACCTGGAAGATATCACTATTGAACATCCAAACTTGCAATCATATTTTTAAAACCCTCAAGTCAATATGTTATTTACTGTATTGAAAATATGCATTCTGAGCAATAAATCACACTCAGCTTGTCACTTTAGCTTTTTATGGAGTTATGTAGCTAGTACATGCTGAACTGGACTGCATATATTCCTGGTTTAAACAAGGAAAGTGGGTAGAAACTAAAATGCTGTCAGCTCCTTGTGCATTCCTCACTCTTCCTCTGCACAAATGTGTGCAAGAGAAAATACCTGTGAGCCTGTCTAGTTTAGCCTATGCCCGTGGGAACACAATAAATGGAACAGGGAATGATGGACCTCTGAGGTGACATATTGTTATGTAAGGTTTTTTGGGAGGGGTTTTTGTTGTTGTTTTTTTTTTTAACAAATAACCTCAGTCCCTGAAGTAACATCAGAACTTTCCCCATCCAGTTGCAGCATTATAGTAAATTCCTTGGTCATAAACAACCTTTCATACAGTAAATGACTTCTATACATTATAAAAACATAATAGCTCTACTGAGGGAATGACTCCTAATGTCAAGAGAATTCTGCTTAAGACACACAGAGCACCAATTTTGCTATCTTATTAAAAACTCTCTACTGGGTGAAACCTTTGAAGTAAATCTTTCTTCTCCTCACATAAAATAGATAAGAAATGACTGTTGAAGCGAACCTGTGGATACATCAACACATACAGTCTCTGCTGTAGCTCACTGCTAAGCACACAGAAATACGTCATGGGAACAAGAGAATGGAGGAACCGTCACATCAACTAAAGATTCATTTTGTTTTGCAGCTTGCATTTTTGTGTGCAATGGGAACACTGAAAGGTACTGGCTTTGAGAGAGAGAAAACCTCTGCCCACAAGAATACAGATTTTGAATGAAGAGTATTGCTGGGGAGAGCAGGCTGGGTCACCAAAAAGCCTCCACGTGGAATTAAAACTTACACCTCTTTGAATCAATCCCCTGTTAACTGCTGTCTGTATGCTTTAACTGTGCTACCTGTCTAAACTGACAGGGCAATACTCACAGCTCCACTTTGTGTCCTGGGTCGCATCATAAAAGAAAATGGTTGGATGGCAGTATCCAGAGGGTAGCAGTCAATGGCTCAGAGTCATGATGGACATCAGTGACAAGTAGTGTCCCTCAGCGGTCTGTATTGGGTTATTTAATATCTTCACAAATTATATGGATGAAGGGATGGAGTGTATCCTCATCACATTTGCTGATGACACCAAGCTCTGTGGTGCAGTTGACACACCTGTGTGAGAGATTGGAGAGATTGATGTCTCAAGACCTTTTGAGTACATGTAGGGGGAAGAAGGGGCAGGTCAGGTCTTCCTTGGTGAGGCAGTGCCCTTCTCTGCACGCCCCACCCCTAGAGCCTGGCCCGGCTGGGCTGCCAATCACTGCCGTGTCAGAGGCAATGCTCCACACCTTCCCCTTCAGCCCCTAACTCAGCTCCTAACTGGCCAAATGACTGGAAGTCCCACCTGGGGGGTAGGCCCAGGAAGGCCAAGGGGTATTTAAGGCTAAACACAAGGTAAGTGTATGTCTTGACCCTCCTTCTCTGGAAATTTGTATTAGCTGAACAGCCCTGGAACCTCAGAATTGGTATCTATATGTGACCTTTTCTGTATCTTTTTTGTCTTTCTTTTTCTTCTAATTATCTCTTTTCAAAATTTTTGAGTAACTTAAAATCAAATGGGCTTAGAGTTTGCTGTGTTCAATGAGCCAAGTTAATGCTTTGAGAAATGTTTTATGTTGATTGAATGTTGCACTGAACCTTTTGCCAAAGTTCTCTGATTTTTTAAAGTTACCAATAAAGTCTCTTCTTGTTGTTTTCACCTCTTGAGAATATCTTGATGGCATTTCTCCCATATGTCTAACTCAGAGTGCAAGAACAACCATAAGCTCTTTTAAAAACCTTGTTGGGCAAGTTTTCTGGGGCCTTACACGCCTGAAAGGCGGGATGCTATCCAGAGGGACCTGAACAAGCTCAAGAATTGGGCCCATGGAAATCTCGTGAGGTTTAACAAGGCCAAGTGCAAGGTGCTGCACCTGCACCATGGCAAGTCTCATATCAATCCAGGCTGAGGGATGAAGAGATCAAGAGCAGTCCTCCCAAAAGGGCTTTGGGCTGCTGGTGGGTGAGAGGCTGGTGGACATGAGCTGGCAATGGGCAATCCTGTCCTGGGCTGCGTCAAAAACATTCTGGCCAGCAGGGCAAGGGAGGGGATTCTGCCCCTCTACTCTGTTCTCATAAGACCCTGCCTGGAGTGCTGCATCCAGTTTTGTGGTCCCCAGCAGAGGAAGGACATTGACCTGTTGAAACAAGTCCAGAGAAGGGCTGCCAAGATGATTAAGGGGACAGAGCACCTCTCCTATATGGAAAGGCTAAGAGAATTGGGTTCCATCTGGAAAGCAGATGGTTTAGGGGTGACCTGTTTACAGCCTTGTACCTAAAGGGAGCCTACAAGAAAGATGGAGAAGGACTTTCTACAAAAGCATGAAGTTACAGGACAAAGGAGAAAAGGTTTAAAACTAACAGGGTAGGTTTAGATTAGGTATTAGGAAGAAATTCTTTGCTGTGAGGGTGGTGAGGCACTGGAGCAGGTTGCCCTGAGAAGTCGAGGATGCCCTATCCCTGGAAGCATTGAAGGCCAGGTTGGATGGGGCTTTGCACAACCTGGTGTAGTAGAAAGTGTCCCTGCAGAGGGGTTGGAACTAAATGATCTTTAAGGTTCCTTCCAACACAGACTATTCTATGATCACAGCGGGGCACTGCAAGAGGACGCTGGATCAGATTGCTACTGCTGCTCCAGACAACCCAGGCCATTTCATAGACTGTCTTATAACCAAGTCATCAATCCCACACTTGCTCAGTACATGAGGCAGTGTCTCTTTGACAAGCTCCCCTGCTTGGTCCAAGAAAAGGAATTCCAATGCTTTCTTGGAAAATAGTTTTGAAAGTGTAGCATTGAAAATCATATCAAGCAAGCACTATGCTAAGGAAGAAATAGAACCAGAAGATTCAATTGTGCTGTGTACTCTTTCACAAAGAAGTGAAATCAATTAATTCACACAAACAGCATTTCACTCCCAGAGCTTCATGGCATCCAAAAGTATGAGTGCTGGTATAAATGTGTTAATTGGCTCAGCAGTGTACAGAATTTCTAGTAGGTTTATTGTACTCTGCTGAATATCAAGGTCAATGAAGAAAGCTTTGTGTATGATGATGACTTAGGTGTGCACCAGACAATTGCTCTGCCTCATCAGAGTCAGGTTTCTTTTTAATCAAGACTTGAACCTTCAATTTAGCAGGAAAGGGAGTGGAAAGATAAGCTCCTTTTTCGGTACTCTGTTATCTGCCATGTAATGCTGGAGCTTTCACAATGTCAGGAAATACAGATCTTATCCTTTAGAAAACAACCTTTCTAAATCCTTTTGCATTTGAGATTTCTGCATTCTTTTCATCAGAAGGCTATTCAAAACCAATTACAGAAGTCATAGCTTATACTTCATGAAGGAGATCTATGTGAAACCTGCTGAGGACACTTAATGAAGATAAACACACTAAAAAAGTCAGCTGAATTTTTCTTATTCTGGCATCCACATAAAAATTAAGTTGCAGGCCTACTAAAATGCTCAAACGAGTTCTGAGTTTTTAATTGCAACTTAGTTAACACTCAGGTGCCAGTTATCAACAGACACATCCATTTGTTGTTTTCCAAACTGTTAACCAAGAGTGTTACTAGTGTTAGAGATCGTGAAAGGCATACCATGACACAGTTAAATGTGTCATATTTCAGTTCACTTTCCCACTGAACTAAATGTGTGTTTGATTTTGTTTGTTCATTTTTGGGTCTGTTGTTTTTTTTTTTTTTAGTGAGGGAGAAAACACATCTGTAATTGGAACCACTGAAGAAGAATGTGATGATGTCTACTCCCCCTTATTACAACTGAAAGGTGTTTCAGCTGCTGATCTTCTATATGGTTTCAGCCCACAGACAGAAAGGCAAGTCTTGCTGCTGTCCCTTGGCCTTCACATTATCCATGCACCCTCAGAATTCAGGTCATCTGCTTAGCATAACTTTTTCAGGCACTTGGGCTTCATGATAGTCACAGGTCCCTTCCAACTGAAATAATCTATGTGTATATGTGGTTTTATGCATTTAAACTCAGTGTCCAGATTAATGTTCCCTGAGATTCGCTGACTCCTCAGTTTGTTGGAAAACTCTTTCAACTAGCAAAGTAATCTTTTGATATTCCACAGAGACTCCGAGTTATCTCCTCTATAGGTCCCATGAAATTTTACTTCTTGTGCGTGGTGAAGATGAGTAAATAAAGGATAGTGCATGGTGAGAGCTTTGCCCTGTTTATAGCTAAGGAAACGTAGCTGAGAGCACTTTGCACTGCTTTGCACTGGTGTCCACGGGCTGGCTTGTTTGGGGACAGCATTTCACAGCAGCACGACATCAGCCGAAACTCCTTTCTGCACTTCTTAACTACTTCTGTCATCTCATTGCTTCAGAGACTGAAGCAGTCTTAGTTTTCCCGTGATTGCTTTATAACCTCTAACAGACTCTCTCTACTAATTAAATTGGAGATTGGAGACAAAGCTCTAACAGCGTAAACTAAGCACAGGAGAACTGCTAATGGTCTGCTAACAGAGCAACTCTCTATTCTTGTCATAGACTCTCTAACCAGAGAAAATAGTAGTTTGGGTTTTTGTGAGTTTCAGAAATGAGGGAAATACCAACACAAATGGAAAAGGTATTTTCTTTGTTAGCTTTGTATTGACTATCCTTTGAAAACCCTGGGCTGTAAACAGTCATAATGACTAACAAGTAATAAAAATCAATTATGGGAGTTTTCTAGCAGAGTGAGCTTCTAGTTACTCTTCAAAGCTGGTATGATAAGATCTGAGAAGTCTTTGTATCAGCATACATAACATGCGCCCATGCACACTGCATGCTCTGAGACAAAACACTCACTGTTGTATCGAGGGCTTACCTAACAGAGGTGTCAAATGCAAGAAATTCAACTAAAATCTATCCTTTGGGATTGTTCAAATAAGGTTTTTCCTTCTCAGCCCTCTTTGGAACCTGTCCACACAGAGACTTGTACTTTCTGTCTGAAAAAAAAAAATCAATATAAAGCAATTGACTGGGGAGAAAAATATATCTTAATTAGAAAATCTTAGCTTAAAGGGATATTTTTTTGGTTTGACAGCTGAATGGTCACAGGCCTACATAGTCTTTTCTCTGAAGACTTGATTACGCCTAAATCTAAGCACACTTCTGAATTACTCTCTAGCTGAAAAGCTAGTCAATTTTTAGGTTTGGAGAAACAATAACACTTACCAGGAATTTTTTGAAGCTACTTCCATAAGAAACCATGATTTTTAAAAAGCATATTTATTTATTTGCTCTCTGACTTTTTCTGTGATTTTCTTTTTTTATAATTGCATTAACCTACATTTTAAAGGCAGTAATATTTTTTTTTCAAATCACTGGGTTTAAAATGTAATATTATGATATTTCACCTATTTGTGTATAATAGATGTCAGAAGTAGCAGAATATTTTAAAGTATCACTCAAATTAGCATACATTGAAAAGATATAAATAGAATTTTTAAAATTCTGAAGGAATAAAACTTTGAAATAAGACATTTTCCAGTAAGGTTCAGAAGTTTGGGGTTTTTTTGGTTTTGTGTTGTTTTTGTTTTATTTTTTTTAAACAAAATTGAAAACTTACTGCTTTTCTCTCTAAATATGCTAGGAAAAATAGGTCATTTTACATTTCTAATTATTTTCTTCTTTTTTTTTAGTGGGGAAACCTTTTAACTTTCACAAGTCCACACTAGTAAGATTGGAGTGAAATAAATGTTACCACGTAAAGAGAAACTTTTCCTACATGTTATTATAGTGAAAGATTATAATGACTGCCTCCTAGTTGGTTTTCATTGCTGTAATGACAGCTTTTCTTAATGTACCTTGATGTGTTTGAAAACCAAACCCCACAGCAATGGAAGAGTCAAATACTCCCCGTTCACAGAGAAGGATCACTAGAGAAAATGGCAGCTGTTGTTCTTGGTGTGGGGTCACACTGGTTTCTGGAGAGAAGCTAAATATGTGGAAGTTCTTTCCCTGGGGAGCAAAGGGATCTGCTGTTTGGGGCAGCATGTGCCTCCATTGCTGTAAGAGACAAAAGTAATTTCCAGGCAGGAATACACCAAGCTGTTGATGCTGAACAGGTCCAGGAGAAACCAGAACCTGTGATCTTAAAAGTTCTAATACTTTGCTAGAGAAAAGTTAGATACCTGGACAAAAAAATTGCTTTGCTATTGATGTTTTCTTCCATGATGAGTGAAACAGGCACTTGTGCACATTTCTGGTTTATAACCTGGATTTCTCCCAAAACATACCTGACATATCTCATCAATGTCATTTCTTAAAGGACACAGCCCATGGTGCCCAGGATATTGATTGACTGTGCTGAGGAAGAAACAATAACTGTACTTTTCTCTAGCTTTTCCCACTTCATAAAAGAGGTAGAGAGAGGGAATATGAAAGCAGAATTTTCCCTCTAAACCAAACAAAAAACCAAAAACCTTTTAAACATTTACAATAAATATGTAGAACTGTCAGTGAAACAAGATGTTTTGTTTCTGTGAAATTATAATTCTTCAGTGATATACTATATCACTGAAGATTAAAAATACATTTTTCCAGGGCCCTATTGGTCCTTTTTCCATTTGGAAACTACTTTTTTCATCATCACTGTAGTGATGATTAAAAACTTCTAGATTTCTTGCAAATTTTTTCTACCTTTCAAGTCTTTACTGTATTTGTGCCAATGTTAAGAGGCGTTCTTCACAGATATTTGTTATATTCCTGCAATAAAATGTGACCACTTCCAACCACAAGTCTCTCAAAGTCAAATCTCACCTGTCAAAAAATTCAATTTTTCCACTCACTTTCCAGTCACTGGGATTTCTCTGTCAGTCACATTCTTGTGACTATGTCTTAGCAGATGTCTAGAAGGTGACAGCAATTATCACCAGATAAGAGCTAGCAACACCCAACAGACTTTCGTAACCTATGGTTAATAGCAATGCACTCTCACAATTTGTGTTCAGCATGTCCCTGTGAAACATATTTCAGTGTAAGTATTATCCTGGTGTTTTTCCAAAGATAATAATAGATCAAGAGGATCATATAGGTCCTGTTTCAGTAGTGTGTTTAAGCAAGGCACCCAAGTTTAAGATTAAAGGTTACCTTGTGCATAGGTACCTCACTGCCCTTCCTTGGGTCATAGCAAAGGAACTTATTACAAAGTTACAATAGACTCTTAACTCTGAATTTCCTGCCTTTTATACTACAAAAGCTCACCCTTAACCTTCCTGTAACAGGGGTTTTTCATTTAATTCCCCAGAGGGTTAAAAGACAGATGAGCTGGTGGTAAGAAGCATATAAATGCTTTTCACATTGAGAGCGCCTACCCTGGAATGTAGTTTGCAGAAAAAATGTTGCCATATGTTGAAGAACGTCTTCATATCTGCTTTTATTTCTTTAATACCTTCCAGACAACAAAACAGGACGTGGCTCCTATCAGAGTGGCAGTTTAAGTAGCCATACAATCACTGATACTTGAGTGTCATGCCTGCATCTAACCACTGCTGTAAGTCAGGCTCCAACAAGAAGAAAACCTGAGACCTATTATCCTTCCCTGTTGCTTTCATTATTGTGGTGCACTGCATGGAAACTTCTAATCTAGGTGAACTTCCGACTAATTTCCAATGTACAGAGCACCACTAATCTCCCCTGGAAAAACCACTGTCAAGTTGAAACAAGTAGATTCTTGATCAGATGAAGTATATTACTAAAAAATACTTGACATCATCAAAAATGGTTTTGGGTTGTTTTGGTTTGTTTTGTTTTCCCTAAAAATAAGGTTTGTGAGTTACCTGTGGTAAAAACTACATATTTTGATTAGGAAAAAAAAAAAAAGGAAACAACTTGATTAATTTGGATTCAGTTGTTATTAGTAGATAAGAAAAATATACAAACAAATTAGCATATTTTTCAGTGATTATCTAATTAACCAAAACTAAAATGAGATTACATTTGCCAATTTTCAAAAGTGATGTGCTAAAATAGAGAAGTGTGAAGGACTTGCTTAAGTATAGAATTGTGAGAGGAAGCAGTGTCCAAGGTGTTTTTAAATCCTTCTTTTCAGGGGATATTGTTTAGGGCTTGCAAGAGCATTCCTGGGTCATACGTTCTACATGCTGTGGGTGTCTTTCACCATGCATTTGAGTGCCCAGGTAATCATGTTGTCTTAAAATATTTGGAGCTAATTACATTTAGGCTACTTGTATTACTGAGAGTTCTGCTGTCACCCACTCAGGAACAACTTTGATGCAACATGAATGGTAGCTCAGCTCAAGTGCTGAACTCCTGACTGCTCTCATATTTACCACTCCAGGGATGTGCTGAGATGACTGTTTCATCAAAATGAGTTTCTGTCATTTATTTGTGAAAGTTATTGAACAAATAAATGAAGAGGTTGCAATTACAGTTTCTGTTTCCTGAGATCAGCCATCTTTAGCTTAACAAAAAATGAAAATCACTTATTATAAATTCAGCTGATAGCTGTGTTCAATATTTAACAACCTGTAGCAACATTTCAATCTTAGTGTAATAAATTATGATGTTTTAGTGTAAAATGTCATAATGCCTTTATCAGTCTTTATTATCTCTATTAGAGACTTTTTTTTCAGTTCATAATTACAAGTGATTTTATCTGCATAGATTTCATACAGTTTTTAATGAGATTTGTATAATTGATTACTACCCTGACTGTTAAAAGCTGCAACATGAGGGCAACTGGTATTCATAACCCCTAGAAATTAGTCTTGTTGAATGCCAACAATGCATGAATAGCACAGACTGTGTGTTGCACTGCTTTTTGCTTAATCTTGTGGGATAAGTGGATCACTTTCTGCCAGTTCTGTCAACAGTTTCCACGGTGACATTATGAAAACCAACATCTCTCAGGCCGAAAGCAAACTTCACACGTTTTGAAATAAATCCTTCTTGGCAGCTTGTATCAAATCATGATGGAAAAACTTGTGGGAGTCCAGCCCTTCCTGCTTTTTTCTGGAGTCCTGTTGTCTGATTAAATGCCCCACATAACTGGTCTGGAGGACTCCTCACTTTGTAAATCCAAGGGGCAAAACGGATGTCTGGAGCCAGGTTATACTTTTGGAAAATGAAACTGAAATGCTCCTTTGACTTTCTGAAAGGCGGAAATTTTATTAAATTCATCTACTCAGGTTAACTAAGATATTTGATCCTCCCCTTATGCAATAATTCATGTCATGGTAACACCTAGGTGCTGTTGTCAAAGAGAACCATTACAGTGTAGTACAAGACAAAATTTGGGGTGAATCTTTCCCTATGTCAAAGCTTAAAAAGGTTTAGTGCTATGTAAGACACAATTTTACTCACTCTTGTTGAATAATGATGCAAAAGGCCAAGTTTGAAATTGTTTGGGGCTCTGTGAAGACAGAATGGCCTGTGTTGCCTCTTTTGAAACAAGTCAGGTTTGTTGGTAGATTAACTGCTATTCCACCGTGGTTTGTGATTTATGTCATAGGGGCCTACATTTCTGGATAGGAGCCATTTTTATTATTGTAGGAATTTACAGAGATAATCTCAGGACTACAGATACCTTTAGACAGGCATTTCAGACATGATTAAATGCCTTTGCTGGAAACAAAAATCTTTACTTAGTGCAATGTGTTTCACGTGGGCCCTAAAGCCATCCTTCTGCTCCCATTCCACAGGCAGAGAGATATCCCATCACCTTCAAACAGCTCCGCTAGTCTGTTGTTTTCCCCCAAAGCAGTACAAGATCCAGTTTTACTTCATGGATCTTTAACTATTTGGATCCCTAATGGAATATGCAGGCACGGAAAGCCAGGAAACTGGCAGATTTTTATTCTTCAGTGCTAAAGCCTCTCTCCTAGTACTAGTCAAATTGAGCAGTAATTGGGCTGCAGTATTGTTGTGTTCTCTGCTGCAATGGAATGGGAGAGAACGTCAAGAGATAAACATTGTCTTCCTTCACAAAAAAAAATAAGAGGGAAGACTGTTTACATTGCTGACAAAAATCCCTGGTGGTTGGGCATTTTTAGTATGACAGCTGACAAACTACAGCACAGCTCCTCAAGGATTCACTAAAATGTCTGAGAAAAAGTTGGCATTCACGCTTCTCATCTGAATTTGCAGCTTGTGCCCATTTCACAACTGCTCCCACTTGAAGAATGTTCATCTGTAAACTGGAATTTCAAGTCCTTCATGTTTAGGATCTGGAGGTATAGGGCCTCATAAAGACAGGGCTGACTCTGATCTGATATTTGTGTCCTAAAGGGAAAGTTGCTTCAGGGACATATCCAGGTAGGATCTTACTGAACTACCTTGGCAAAATGCTGTGAGCAGTCAGAGGCAGCAAGCACTGACTTGCAATGATGAGTTACATGGTGAACTCATGGCTGCATACCAACATATTTCCCTGCACACTTCCCTGAGGGAAGGGAAAATTTTCCAATGGAAAGCTAATCACTGCCACCACTTCTGGCTTATTTCAAAAGCCAGACAAACTGCCTGAGTTTAACTGATAGCAAAATAGAACTCTCTGCAGACAGCGGTTTTCATTTACCATGTGTAACCACACAATAATTGAAAAAAATGTGAGGGAAAAAAACCACAGCAAATAAAACAGTTGATACTAAGCTTGGAGTGGAGTTGTCAATGAGTATTGTTGCCTTTCCCTGGTCTTAAAATTAAGAGCCAGACACAGTTAAGGGAAAAAGGGGTTTTTACCTCGGTACTTAATTAAGGATCCTTAATGTGCACCACTTCGCCAAGGTGGAATGCGCCAAAATGCTCACACATGATAGAGCGTGTGTACAATTTATAGACCTGGCAAATTAGCATATCTATCAAAGATTCCCCAATGAGAAGCTTGAATGATTAGCATGATATCCCCCCATCCTGAGGAATTCCCCCTTGGATGGGCCTATCTTAGTTTACAGGATGTGTTCTAGAGAGGACCTTGGTTTCTCAGAATAGCATAGGGCTTCCTGGCCTCCAACTGTGAGGCTTCCAGCATGTTTGGCCTCCTGACTTAACAGAATATCAGGATTTTGCTAAGTTATCAGACTTAAGGAATTACAGGTATGCGTGCTAAAAGCACTGAGGATATATAAAAGGATTTATAAAAGATATATAAAAGAAAAGGCAAAAAATCACCATGGCATCGGTGTAGGGGAAGTGTTCTGGTGCTCTGTGGCATGCAGCAGTGTCAGATCCTCTCTCAGCTTGTAGATTAGGTAGATCTGTGAGACCTGAGGAGTACTAGAGTGATGCTTCATGTCGGGACCAGCCAGGAAACCAGAAGTGGAAGAGAAGGCACTCCATTCAGCCCCTGCCTGTGAGCAGGGGGTCTGCACAATGCAGCAGCCATTGGCATAATGGTGAGGGGAAACCCCATGCAGAAATCCTTGAGCTTGGGCCTGACAGTATGCAGGTGAGAACCATCCCATTGTGTTACCTCTTGTAGCTGAGGCAGGTGCTCCAAGGTCTTTCCGGGTTCCTGCAGGCTGACTCTGACTGCAGCAAGCCTCTGCCCCCAGCTGCAGCAGCCGCTGGAGGCTGCTATCAAACAAATGTGGGGAAAAAAATCTGAAAACTGTCAGTCATAACACAGTCATTTCTTCAGAGAAGTGATGGTGTGAATGTTTTCCAAGCAAAACAAAAGCCACCCTGCCTACTCTGTCCCACTTGGAACTCTGTAGTCAGGTTGAAAGAGAAGGGATTTAAGGAGGGATTTTAAGAGAAATGAATAAGTAACAAGAATGTTGGAGACCAGACGGCAACATCTGGAGAACAGGGCTGTGTTTTGGCTTTGGGTTATTTAACCTTTCCTGATCTACATCGGCTTCTTTTTTCAGTCAACAGCTGAGCAGAACTAAACTAATTTGAAAAAAATGTTGAAAAGCTTCTTCTAGTGCATGGCAACACACCTGCTGGTATAAAATAGTTCAAACTTTATAAAAGCTCCTATTATTTGGAGCTGCTGTACCTATAAACATCTATCTCTTCTGTAATCCATATACATCTATATCTCTTCAGTAAAAATAGCTCATTGAAACAACTGCCACCTTTTTTTTTTTTTCAGCTGAGCTGGCTGGGGAATAATCTGGCACGAATAGCTTCTCTGAGGCAGCATAAGAAAGGCTGATGCAGGAACAAGCTCTTTGTGTTTACACAGGAGCTTAAGGCATTGGCACTTCCAGGGCTACAATGATGTGAAGGTTTGAAGGCCAAATGTTCCTGCATAAAGTACTGAAAAATAAGAAACATTCACAGATTATAGGTGTCCCCAAAACAAGATAAAAAGGGAAAAAAAGGTTGGAGTAAACAAATGAAAACCTAACATTTGGACCTTACATTTTTACATTAAATGGGGCTCCATCATGACAATTTTAAAGAGGGAGAAAAAAAGATAAAGAACTTCACAGTATCAAGTGGATGTTCATGTGTGGTGTAACTCACCCAATGTAGTGGATTAATTGCAGAGTTTAACCTTTCCCATTTTAGGTGGGCTTAAGTCACATTCTTTAAACTAATAGTGTGTGATATAACCCTCAGGCCATCAAGGACAATAATACATGTCCAGCTATGACATGAGTTTGCATGATGAAATAAAAATTATGGCAGTTTTCCAAAACTTAATATATGACAAATGTAATCATTTCTGACAGAAACAAGAATAAAATAATGCTTCAGTAATTCAGAAAAAAAGGAAAAAACCCCCACACAAATGACAATTAATGTTTCAGGTACAGCAAATTTCTTAGTGACATATGACAAGACACAGACTTGGGGTCAAATTCTCTAATTAAAAGGTACATTCAGCTTAAAAATAACAGTCTCTTGCCACCCTCTGTTAGTTTCTCTGGAAGATGTGATGTAGGAATGTTTCTGTGCCACAGTCTTTTTTTTTATTTTCCACCAAATATGCCAGTTCATAACTTTTCCTTACAAAAACATAAAAGCTTGAGTCCTTCCTCAGACACCTTTAAGGCCCAAAGCTCTCTCCTTATGGTCACCATCCAATTTCTGTGTTGGTTCTTCCCCACTGTTTCTCACCTACAGCTCTTGGGTCTGGTAGGGGACAGGAATAGAAATGATGACAAGGGACAACATGAGTGATACTGCCGTTGGTTTGCTGATGAGGTCAGTTCTTTGTTTTACTTCTCCATGTCAGAGTACAAATCAGAGAAGAAGAGCCATTCCAGCTATAATCTCTGTAAGGACAAACTTGCAAGATAAGGGAGGGAAAATGGAGGGGGAGCCAGTGTATCCCATGAAAATACAAAGCAGATGAGTTACTCTACTGGACTCTCTAGTTTTTGTTTAATAGCAGTCAAAAGAGGTGAATGTAGAGATAAAACACCTGTTATGTTGGTCTTCAGTGAAAAAATCACAGAATCACAGAATGGGTCAGGTTGGAAGGGATCACAGTGGGACACCCAGTCCAACCTCCCTGCTCAAGCAGGGTCATCCCAGAACAGATAGCACAGGATTGTGTTAGGACAGTGGTTGAATATCTCCAGTGAGAGAGACTCCACAGCCTCTCTGGTCAAACTGTTCCTGTGCTCAGGCACCTGCACAGTAAAGAAGTTCTTCCTCATGTTCAAGTGGAACTTCCTGTGCATCAGTTTCTGCCCATTGCCTCTTGTCCTATTGCTTGACACCACCAAGCAGAGCCTGGATCCATCCTCTTGACACCCTCCTTCACATACTGATAGACACTGATATGGTCTCCAATATATTGGGGTCATGGCAGACCCACAGTTCCTGTAACTCAAGCAGACAAGGGTCAGGCTGAATCACGAGTGGACATGACAGTTGTCTCACCTGATTATCTACAACACCACAGAGTTCAAAAACACATCAGATGTGACCTTTAAAAGCAGAAAATTGCTTCTTTCCTCTTCCACCCACCCCCACCTTTGCCCTCCAAGACTGCATAAAACATTGCTTTTTTCTCAAAGGCTTTTATTAGTGTTGCAAATATGTCCTGACATTGGGGCAAATCTTCAGCACACACTGAGCAGAGATAGGGGGTAGGACTCCTATTAATAGTGATCAAAGTCATTCAATTCTCCTGCAAGCTGTGCTGAAAATGAGCCCTAGTCTGCCGTGCCACATCAATTAGGACACACTTCTGACCTGAAGCAACAGTTCAAATGCAAAAAATTTAGTGTCAGTGTAAAAACAAGACACAGGAAAATAATTGCAAAAGATTTTTTTTAATTTAAAGATGTAGTGTTATCTTGAAAATCACAGATCTTTTTTAAATCTTACTTCTACTATAATTAACGCAAAGTTTAACATTGTGCAATGAAGGAGCATTGGTTTTTTACTCTTTTTGGCTTATATTTTCTAGTATGACTATTTCTTATATAGTCATTTTCTCATATTATTGTTTGTATTTTTTTTTTTTATGTTACTCCAGTGCACTTTGCATTGCATATCATGTCACTGTATTAGTGCTTTCAAATAACCCCTGTAAAGACTGTCCTCTGTCAGAAAGAAGCATCTGTTCTTTTGGATACAAGAGCAGGTTTAATTTCTAAATATTTGCTCAAATTTTTACAGTTTTCTCTGTCAACAGTTAAAATTGCATTTCAGATATTTTGGTAGCTAAGTACAGGGTAGTCAGGCTTTCACCAAAGTTTTCGTGTTCTGATTTCTTGGGTTTTTTCCTTTCCACTTCACAGAAAGCCAAAGAGTGGAAGTAGATGAAATTTTTTCTTTCCATTATAAAGAATACATTTATCACTGCATTGCCACTTTCCACATAAACCATGAAGGGAGTCATTGCTTTGGATGCATGTCAAAGCCATGTTTCAAACTCGTCCTCTGACAGCAATCGAATGAGAAGGCTGCATGGATTTGCTCAGTCATTTGACATTTTGTTCTCTCTTAAACAAGGTGATGATAAAGACTTGCACTCTCCACTTTTAGGTGGAAATATCTGTACCTTGCGTGCAGGAAACCAACTGGCAAGATTTATTAGTACTCTAACCTCCTCTAGGCAGCAGGACCTTTGGCAGTTTTAACATTCTGGTCATTTTTACTGACGTGTGACATACATGAGTTATCCATCAATGTGCTTTCCATATGTGGCTGTGCTCAAGCTCAGACCAAACCAAAACCCCACCTGGGAAGACCCACAAGTTTTAGACAAACTCAGTAGGCATGATCACATCTTTGTCTCGTTTATATCAACACCTTTTACAAGCTGACTGAGCAATTGAGCTTCACCCTACCTAGGCATTTAAAGGAGGGAAGTTAACACTGTCAGGAAATCCTGTTTGCTAGGAAAAGGCAAGTATCAGAAGACGTTTCACCATCCCCTAATCCTTAGATGGGAAGAAATGAGAGTT